>JAZAVI010000013.1:360000-646738 GCA_036326025.1 Chrosomus eos | reverse complement strand
ATCGGAACGAAACTCGATAGGCATGTTCAACTCATGGCCTAAGAGGTCTGTAAGAGTTTTGAAAGAAATCGGCCACTAGTTGGCGCTAACGAGTTTTACGGCTCTGTAATCACGTGGTGTTGCACACATCCCCATAAAATGCATATCAGTCGATAGATCTCCTCATGCTGAACAACTTTGCCTCTAGAACCATATCTGTCAATCAAATCGTTCATTAAATATTCACAAATATGTTAAAAACCTACTTTTGCGAACTAGTCCCTGGTTTTTTGCACGATCGGAACCAGACCAGTCTAGGACAATTCTCTGGACTGTCTAGATCAATAATTATCGAAAAAAAGTTGAAATTTGCCCTTTGGTTCACTAAAACAGGGTCATTTATAAAATGGGCGTGTCAAAATACACTCAAACGCCTATAAATCATAAATAAAAACTCAGAACTTCACAAAAATTGGTGAGCATATGAGTCATACCATGGTGAAGAAGCATGCAAAGTTTCATGGAGATCGGACAATAGGTGGCGCTATAACTGTTGAAAAGCTTTAAAACCATGTATTTCCTATGGTAAATTGCCTGTAATCATGATAGAAACATGGTAAATCATAGCAAAAAATACTATTACATGGTGTATCATGGCAAATCATGCTAGAAATGTGATGAATCATGGTAAATCATGCTACATCCTGATAAATCATTCTAGAATGTGGTATATCATGGTAAATCATCCTATAGCATGGCAAATCATACTCAAATGTGTTCAGTTGTGGTAAACCATGCTAGAACAGGGTAAATCAAGGTGAATCATACTAGAACTTGGTATATCACTGGTTTGCTTTAGTGAAGAATACTGGTGAAACCAAGTAGTTCAAAATGAAAATGAGCCAATAAGTGGTCTTCTACTGCCCTCTGCTGGCCATTATGCTTATTAACAGTCTTTTCACATGTGCATTCATATCTTTAGACTCTTAACAATCCCTTATATAACTATTACTATTATGACACAATCATATTTTGTCAAAGTTTATCAATTCATTTGTTCTAATGCTATACATAATGGCTAGCCACGTGGTAAATTATGGTAAATAAAGCTAGAAACATGGTAAATCATAGTAAATAAGGTAAATAATGCTAGAATCCTGGTAAATCATTCTAGAATGTGGTATATCATGGTAAACTATGGTAAATCATGCTAGATTCATGGTAAATCATACTGGAACATGGTAAATCATGAAAAATCACACTAAATGTGGTATATCATGGTAAATCATGCTAAAACATGGTCTATTCCATCTATGATGTCAGTGGTTAAATGCTTGCTACATTAAACTTAATGTCTTTTGATGCTTGTGTGCTTAAAAATCTTAAAGGCCTTAACAGCTTGAACACCGCTAAATGCTGCTAGTTATTATTATTCTTCTGCCGTAAAACGCATCGTGCAGCCCAAACCGTAAGTGCTGGAGCTCTGAAACTTTGTCAGATGGTAGTACAAAAATCGAGGAGAGGTTATCAAATTATGAGCCCGATTGGCCCATAGGTGGCGCTATAGCAATCAATTGCGCGAAACTGCTCATAACTCCTAGACCGTATGTCGTAGACTCAAGTGTCTTATATCATTGGAAAGCTGGACTCCTGACTTAAAAAACGTATATCTCCGATTTCATTTCCGGTAGGAAAAAATTTCCGCCATTTTGAATTTTGTCGAAAAACTACTTTTGCGAACTAGTCCCTGGTTTTTTGCCCGATCGGAACCAAACCAGTGCAGAAATGTTCTCTGGAGACTGAATATCAATAATTATCGAAAAAAAGTTGAAATTTCGATTTACGGTCGCTAGGGGCAGTAAAACAAACATTGTGGGAGGAGCCTATTTTACTAAAATGGCTATAACTCGAGAAGTAAATGAGATATCCTCACCAAACTTGGTACACATGTGCATGAGTTCAATCTGAGGTCACAGTAAAAAAATCGCGACGATCGAACACTAGGTGGCGCTATAACATTAAAAAAACATAAAAGGGGGTGTGGCCACCTGACCGTTAGTCCGATTGACTTGAAAATTGGTATGCAGTGTCTTGGTCCAAGGCGCCATGTATGTGTAAAAGGATATTGGCGTATCACAAAAAACATGGCCGCCATCGACCAATGAAGTTTGAGCACCTATGAGACAAGGTTAACGGAGGCCGATCGGAACGAAACTCGCTGGGCATGTTTGACTCATGGCCCTAGAGGTCTGTAAGAATTTTGAAAGAAATCGGCCACTAGTTGGCGCTAACGAGTTTTATGGCTCTGTAATCACGTGATGTTGCACAAATCCCCACAAAATGCATATCATTTGATAGATCTCCTAATGCTGAACAACTTTGCCTCTAGAACCATATCTGTCAATCAAATCGTTCATTAAATATTCACAAATATGTTAAAAACCTACTTTTGCGAATTAGTCCCTGGTTTTTTGCACGATCGGAACCAGACCAGTCTAGGACAATTCTCTGGACTGTCTAGATCAATAATTATCGAAAAAAAGTTGAAATTTGCCCTTTGGTTCACTAAAACAGGGTCATTTATAAAATGGGCGTGTCAAAATACACTTAAACGCCTATAAATCATAAATAAAAACTCAGAACTTCACAAAAAATGGTGAGCATATGAGTCATACCATGGTGAAGAAGCATGCAAAGTTTCATGGAGATTGGACAATAGGTGGCGCTATAACTGTTGAAAAGCTTTAAAACCATGTATTTCCTATGGTAAATTGCCTGTAATCATGATAGAAACATGGTAAATCATAGCAAAAAATACTATTACATGGTGTATCATGGCAAATCATGCTAGAAATGTGATGAATCATGGTAAATCATGCTACATCCTGATAAATCATTCTAGAATGTGGTATATTCATGGTAAATCATCCTATAGCATGGCAAATCATACTCAAATGTGTTCAGTTGTGGTAAACCATGCTAGAACAGGGTAAATCAAGGTGAATCATACTAGAACTTGGTATATCACTGGTTTGCTTTAGTGAAGAATACTGGTGAAACCAAGTAGTTCAAAATGAAAATGAGCCAATAAGTAGTCTTCTACTGCCCTCTGCTGGCCATTATGCTTATTAACAGTCTTTTCACATGTGCATTCATATCTTTAGACTCTTAACAATCCCTTATATAACTATTACTATTATGACACAATCATATTTTGTCAAAGTTTATCAATTCATTTGTTCTAATGCTTCACATAATGGCTAGCCACGTGGTAAATCATGGTAAATAAAGCTAGAAACATGGTAAATCATAGTAAATAAGGTAAATAATGCTAGAATCCTGGTAAATCATTCTAGAATGTGGTATATCATGGTAAACTATGGTAAATCATGCTAGTTTCATGGTAAATCATACTGGAACATGGTAAATCATGAAAAATCACACTAAATGTGGCATATCATGGTAAATCATGCTAAAACATGGTCTATTCCATCTATGATGTCAGTGGTTAAATGCTTGCTACATTAAACTTAATGTCTTTTGATGCTTGTCTGCTTAAAAATCTTAAAGGCCTTAACAGCTTGAACACCGCTAAATGCTGCTAGCAGCTTTAATTAGGTGTTCAAGCACGAAGTGCTGAAAACCTATTGTATTTGTGCTGATTTTTATTATTATTATTATTATTATTATTCTTCTGCCGTAAAACGCATCGTGCAGACCAAACCGTAAATGCTAGAGACTTGAAACTTTGTCAGATGGTAGTACAAAAATCGAGGAGAGGTTATCAAATTATGAGCCCGATTGGCCCATAGGTGGCGCTATAGCAACCAATTGCGCAAAACTGCTCATAACTCCTAAACCGTAAGTCGTAGACTCAAGTGTCTTATATCATTGGAAAGCTGGACTTCTGACTTAAAAAACGTATATCTCCGATTTTATTTCCGCCATATTGGATTTTCCGCCATTTTGAATTTTGTTGAAAAACTACTTTTGCGAACTAGTCCCTGGATTTTTGCCCGATCGGAACCAAACCAGTGCAGAAATGTTCTCTGGAGACTGAATATCAATAATTATCGAAAAGAAGTTGAAATTTCGATTTACGGTCGCTAGGGGCAGTAAAACAAACATTGTGGGAGGAGCCTATTTTACTAAAATGGCTATAACTCGAGAAGTAAATGAGATATCCTCACCAAACTTGGTACACATGTGCATGAGTTCAATCTGAGGTCACAGTAAAAAAAATCGCGACTATCGAACACTAGGTGGCGCTATAACATTAAAAAAACATAAAAGGGGGTGTGGCCACCTGACCGTTAGTCCAATTGACTTGAAAATTGGTATGCAGTGTCTTGGTTCAAGGTGCCATGTATGTGTAAAAGGATATTGGCGTATCTAAAAAAACATGGCCGCCATTAGCCAATGAAGTTCAAGCACCTATTAAACAAGGTTAACGGAGTCCGATCGGAACGAAACTCGATAGGCATGTTCAACTCATGGCCTAAGAGGTCTGTAAGAGTTTTGAAAGAAATCGGCCACTAGTTCGCGCTAACGAGTTTTACGGCTCTGTAATCACGTGGTGTTGCACACATCCCCATAAAATGCATATCAGTCGATAGATCTCCTCATGCTGAACAACTTTGCCTCTAGAACTATATCTGTCAATCAAATTGTTCATTAAATATTCACAAATATGTTAAAAACCTACTTTTGCGAACTAGTCCCTGGTTTTTTGCACGATCGGAACCAGACCAGTCTAGGACAATTCTCTGGACTGTCTAGATCAATAATTATCGAAAAAAAGTTGAAATTTGCCCTTTGGTTCACTAAAACAGGGTCATTTATAAAATGGGCGTGTCAAAATACACTCAAACGCCTATAAATCATAAATAAAAACTCAGAACTTCACAAAAATTGGTGAGCATATGAGTCATACCATGGTGAAGAAGCATGCAAAGTTTCATGGAGATCGGACAATAGGTGGCGCTATAACTGTTGAAAAGCTTTAAAACCATGTATTTCCTATGGTAAATTGCCTGTAATCATGATAGAAACATGGTAAATCATAGCAAAAAATACTATTACATGGTGTATCATGGCAAATCATGCTAGAAATGTGATGAATCATGGTAAATCATGCTACATCCTGATAAATCATTCTAGAATGTGGTATATCATGGTAAATCATCCTATAGCATGGCAAATCATACTCAAATGTGTTCAGTTGTGGTAAACCATGCTAGAACAGGGTAAATCAAGGTGAATCATACTAGAACTTGGTATATCACTGGTTTGCTTTAGTGAAGAATACTGGTGAAACCAAGTAGTTCAAAATGAAAATGAGCCAATAAGTAGTCTTCTACTGCCCTCTGCTGGCCATTATGCTTATTAACAGTCTTTTCACATGTGCATTCATATCTTTAGACTCTTAAAAATCCCTTATATAACTATTACTGTTATGACACAATCATATTTTGTCAAAGTTTATCAATTCATTTGTTCTAATGCTTCACATAATGGCTAGCCATGTGGTAAATCATTGTAAATAAAGCTAGAAACATGGTAAATCATAGTAAATAAGGTAAATAATGCTAGAATCCTGGTAAATCATTCTAGAATGTGGTATATCATGGTAAACTATGGTAAATCATGCTAGATTCATGGTAAATCATACTGGAACATGGTAAATCATGAAAAATCACACTAAATGTGGCATATCATGGTAAATCATGCTAAAACATGGACTATTCCATCTATGATGTCAGTGGTTAAATGCTTGCTACATTAAACTTAATGTCTTTTGATGCTTGTGTGCTTAAAAATCTTAAAGGCCTTAACAGCTTGAACACCGCTAAATGCTGCTAGCAGCTTTAATTATTATTATTATTCTTCTGCCGTAAAACGCATCGTGCAGACCAAACCGTAAGTGCTAGAGACTTGATATTTGGGATTAAGGTAGCACAGAAATCGAGGAGAGGTTGGGAGAGTATGAGCCCGATTGGCCCATAGGTGGCGCTATAGCAACAAAAACGCGAAACTGATCATAACTCCTAAACCGTAAGGCGTAGACTCAAGTGTCTTATATCATTGGAAAGCTGGACTTCTGACTTAAAAAACGTATATCTCCGATTTTATTTCCGCCATATTGGATTTTCCGCCATTTTGAATTTTGTCGAAAAACTACTTTTGCGAACTAGTCCCTGGTTTTTTGCCCGATCGGAACCAAACCAGTGCAGAAATGTTCTCTGGAGAGTGAATATCAATAATTATCGAAAAAAAGTTGAAATTTCGATTTACGGTCGCTAGGGGAGTAAAACAAACATTGTGGGAGGAGCCTATTTTACTAAAATGGCTATAACTCGAGAAGTAAATAAGATATCCTCACCAAACTTGGTACACATGTGAATGAGTTCAATATGAGGTCACAGTAAAAAAATCGCGACTATCGAACACTAGGTGGCGCTATAACATTAAAAAAACATAAAAGGGGGTGTGGCCACCTGACCGTTAGTCCAATTGACTTGAAAATTGGTATGCAGTGTCTTGGTTCAAGGTGCCATGTATGTGTAAAAGGATATTGGCGTATCTAAAAAAACATGGCCGCCATTAGCCAATGAAGTTCAAGCACCTATTAAACAAGGTTAACGGAGTCCGATTGGAACGAAACTCGATAGGCATGTTCAACTCATGGCCTAAGAGGTCCGTAAGAGTTTTGAAAGAAATCGGCCACTAGTTGGCGCTAACGAGTTTTACGGCTCTGTAATCACGTGGTGTTGCACAAATCCCCATAAAATGCATATCAGTCGATAGATCTCCTCATGTTGAACAACTTTGCCTCTAGAACCATTGCTGTCAGTCAAATCGTTCATTAAATATTCACAAATATGTTAAAAACCTACTTTTGCGAACTAGTCCCTGGTTTTTCGCTCGATCGGAACCAGACCAGTCTAGGACAATTCTCTGGACTCTCTAGATCAATAATTATCGAAAAAAAGTAGAAATTTGCCCTTTGGTTCACTATAACAGGGTCATTTAGAAAATGGGCGTTTCAAAATACACTCAAAAGCCTATAAATCCTAAATAAAAACTCAGAACTTCACAAAAATTGCTGTGCATATGTGTCATACCATGATGAAGAAGCATGCAAAGTTTCATGGAGATCGGACAATAGGTGGCGCTATAACTGTAAAAAAGCTTTAAACCCATATGTTTCCTATGGCAAATTGCCTGTATTGGCTGTACATTTTGTTTTCCAGAAAAGATATGTCCACGAGAGGGAGCAACAGCATTAGACATTTTTAATCTTTTAAAGCAGTTTTCAGCATTGGCTAACAAACAAATGCTTAAAGCTATTTATTATGATGGAAATAATATTTATGATAAATAATATAATAATAAATAAGGTTGGCTGTACATTTTGTTTTCCATCTATGAGCATATAATGTTAAAATCAATGTTCAAAACCAGTACAGTACAATTCTCTTGACTCCCTAGATCAATAATTATCAGAAAAGATATAACTTATTTATTTGGATGGCTATAATAGTGACACTTCAATATGTAGCATTGATCAAGTGTCCCTGAAAGCCTATATCTCTTCAATGAATGCTCATATCTTCTTAAAAACAAGTTTGAACATGTAAAACTAAATAAGCACAACATTTTTCAGACAGATTCGGACAAAATATACCCTTTATAGCAGTTAAATATGTGAAAATGATGTGAATATAAAGGCTTAAGCTAATAAGTGGTATTGTACTACCCCCTGCTGTTTAAAATAGTCATTGTGTCATGCTACTAACTAATATTATACTATAATTCTTATTTAGACTTTATAAAAATCACAATTTTAACATTTACACTCACATTTTGTCCAAATTCATCTATTGGAGTATTGCTATTGAGAATTTACTATTAGTATCACATTAAAATCAACATTAAAGCCTTAAAACGAAACTAAATCCTTCAGGCCACGCCCCTACAGTACAAATTCACTCATAACTCGAAAACGAAAAGTCACTGCGCGCTCAAATTTTGATGGTGAGGTCCTCTCCGGGCTCTTGATCCAAATCTAGCGTCACGGGGCTCGGGAGAACCCCCCACCCCCGCGGATCTCTAATTCGTGAGACCCCCAACTCTAAATGGCCGTATCTCCCGATCTAGAGCACCTACATCCTTGTGAGAGAGCTTGTTGGAAAGGCCCCGTCCTCATCTAGCTTCGATTCGAGTATGGTGCGATTTGGCCTGGGCATTCCCGAGTTATAAGCCCACAAAGATATGCATTTCAACATACATAACTCCTGTCCCAGATCACCCAGGAACACCGCGATGGTCTTGTTCAACAGAGCTCCTCTAACACTATCTAAGTTCTGAGTTTCAGATTTTTTCGCTTTCTCATTCCCGAGATATAAGTAAAAAAAAAAAAAAAAAATCCTGTCATTCATTTCAACTGTATTGTAATACCGCTGTTGTCCACGAGAGGGAGCAATAGCATTAGACATTTTTAATCTTTTAAAGCAGTTTTCAGCATTGGCTAACAAACAAATGCTTAAAGCTATTTATTATGATGGAAATAATATTTATGATAAATAATATAATAATAAATAAGGTTAGCTGTACATTTTGTTTTCCATCTATGAGCATATAATGTTAAAATCAATGTTCAAAACCAGTACAGTACAATTCTCTTGATTCCCTAGATCAATAATTATCAGAAAATATATAACTTATTATTAATATATATAATCATTTATTTCAAATATATATCCAACAATTTGTGTAAGCACATTCATTAGAGTTAATATGAAAAATGTGCCATTTAAAAAAGGTACATTGAATCAAACTAAAAGTCATAGATCAATTTTAATGACAGAATAAAAAAAAAAAAATGCATATGAAAACAAGACATATGAAATGGTAAGAGACAATAATTCAGTGGGCGTTCAGCTCATAGACCAATCCTCAGGGATGATAGGGTGGTAAGGGCTTCGGTCCATGCAGGACAACACCACTAAAATACCCTCAATGACAGACAACACTGGCCTCTGTCAAACACAAAAACTCTGTCAGATAAAACTGTGATAAGCATTTCAGAATGGTCAGCATTTCAGTATGTGCTGAACTGAGCCACACAGATGTAGTCCACAATGGTGATGGTGGTGTGATGATCTGAATGCTGAACTGAGCCACACAGATGTAGTCCACAATGGTGGTGTGATGATCTGCATGCTGAACTGAGCCACACAGATGTAGTCCACAATGGTGATGGTGATGTGATGATCTGAATGCTGAACTGAGCCACACAGATGTAGTCCACAATGGTGATGGTGGTGTGATGATCTGAATGCTGAACTGAGCCACACAGATGTAGTCCACAATGGTGATGGTGGTGTGATGATCTGGATGCTGAACTGAGCCACACAGATGTAGTCCACAATGGTGATGGTGCTGTGATGATCTGGATGCTGAACTGAGCCACACAGATGTAGTCCACAATGGTGATGGTGATGATCTGAATGCTGAACTGAGTCACACAGATGTAGTCCACAATGGTGATGGTGGTGTGATGATCTGAATGCTGAACTGAGCCACACAGATGTAGTCCACAATGGTGATGGTGCTGTGATGATCTGAATGCTGAACTGAGCCACACAGATGTAGTCCACAATGGTGATGGTGGTGTGATGATCTGGACATGGTTTTTCTGCAGTCAAACTGATTCCTTGATTTGCATTGAATAGAATCTTCAGCTGGTTCTGGAGTTGAATATTGTCCTATAATGAAGATGATCTTGTCATCAGAGCAGCGTAAGACATTTGATGTACCTAAAGACAATGAGGATTTGATTAGGATTTTTTATTTTATTTACACTTTACAAGTGAATTATGTACTTCTAAAACATTGTGTTTAAAAGCAACTATTTATTTAACAGAATATCCTTATAACAGAAACAAATATTACAGAGAATTCTAGGCATATTATGTCAATGTAATAACAGTTATAACTAATTTAAAAGATAAAAATAGTCTTACCTGTTTATCAATACTTGAAGTGTTGGAATATGATGAGAATGAAGCAGCAAATATGGTCTAATATATCTCAAAGTTCTTTGTCTTTCCTTTCTTTTTTCTCTTTCTGCTGCAAAGAGTTTGTTTCATTTCTTACATCACCTTTTGTTGTAAGTACTTCATTATAAACCTGCCAAATGTATGATGCAAGTCTCTATACAAATTCATTATAAAAGGACATTACACAGACATTTTAAACAATAAAACACAAAGAAATAAATAAAAAGAATGACTAAATAAATGAATGAATGAAAATTAATAAATAATTATTGTATGCTAAAAAGCTTTAAAACCATGTATTTCCTATGGTAAATTGCCTGTATTGGCTGTAAATGGTATTTTCCATCTATGATAATATAATCTTTATATCGTAATTCTAAAAATCAGTGCAGTGCATTTCTCTGGACTCTCTAGATCAATGATTATCAGAAAAGGTCTAACTTCTTCATTTGGATGGCTATAATAGGGTCACTTAAATATGTAGCCATATGTGTCCCTGAAAGCCTATATCTCTTCAATGAATGCTAGAATCATATGAAATCATACTAGAATGTGTTCAATTGTGGTAATGCTAGAACAAGGCAAATCATGGTGAATCATCCTAGAACTTGGTATATCATGGTAAACTATTGTAAATCATGCTAGATTCATGGTAAATCATACTGGAACATGGTAAATCATGAAAAATCACACTAGATTTGGTATATCATGGTAAATCATGCTAAAAATTGTCTTCCATCTATGATGTCAGTGGTTAAATGCTTGCTACATAAAACGTAATGTCTTTTGATGCTTTTGAGCTTAAAGGCCTTAACTGCCTTAATTGCTTGAACACCGCTAAATGCTGCTAGCAGCTTTAATTATTATTATTATTCTGCCGTAAAACGCATCGTGCAGCCTAAACCGTAAGTGCTAGAGACTTGAAACTTTGTCAGATGGTAGTACAAAAATCGAGGAGAGGTTATCAAATTATGAGCCCGATTGGCCCATAGGTGGCGCTATAGCAATCAATTGCGCGAAACGGCTCATAACTCCTAAACCGTATGTCGTAGACTCAAGTGTCTTATATCATTGGAAAGCTGGACTTCTGACTTAAAAAACGTATATCTCCGATTTTATTTCCGCCATATTGGATTTTCCGCCATTTTGAATTTTGTCGAAAAACTACTTTTGCGAACTAGTCCCTGGTTTTTTGCTCGATCGGAACCAAACCAGTGCAGAAATGTTCTCTGGAGTCTGAATATCAATAATTATTAAAAAAAAATAAAAAATTTGATTAACGGTCGCTAGGGGGCGCAAAAAGAACGTTGTGGGAGGAGCCTATTTTACTAAAATGGCTATAACTCCAGAAGTAAATGAGGTAGGTTCACCAAACTTGGTACACATGTGCATAAGTTTAATCTGAGTTCACAGTAAAAAAATCGCGACGATCGAACACTAGGTGGCGCTATAACATTAAAAAAACATAAAAGAGGGTGTGGCCACCTGACCGTTAGTCCGATTGACTTGAAAATTGGTATGCAGTGTCTTGGTCCAAGGTGCCATGTATGTGTAAAAGGATATTGGCGTATCTCAAAAAACATGGCCACCATCGGCCAATGAAATTTGAGCACCTATTAAACAAGGTTAACGGTGTCCAATCGGAACGAAACTCAACGGGCATGTTCGACTCGTGGCCCAAGAGGTCTGTAAGAGTTTTGAAAGAAATCGGCCACTAGTTGGCGCTAATGAGTTTTATGGCTCTGTAATCACGTGGTGTTGCACAAATCCCCATAAAATGCATATCAGTCGATAGATCTCCTCATGCTGAACAACTTTGCCTCTAGAACCATTGCTGTCAGTCAAATCGTTCATTAAATATTTACGAATATGTTAAAAACCTACTTTTGCGAACTAGTCCCTGGTTTTTCGCCCCGATCGGAACCAAACCAGTCTAGGACAATTCTCTGGACGCTCTAGATCAATAATTATCAAAAAAAAGTTGAAATTTGTCTTTTGGTTAACTCTAACAGGGTCATTTAGAAAATGGCCGTGTCAAAATACACTCAAAAGCCTATAAATCATAAATGAAAACTCAAAACTTCACAAAAATTGATGAGCATATGTGTCATACCATGGTGAAGAAGCATGCAAAGTTTCATGCAGATCGGACCATATGTGGCGCTATAACTGTCAAATAGCTTTAAAACCATAGATTTCCTATGGTAAATTGCATGTATTGGCTCTAAATGGTCTTTTCCATCTATTATCATATAATGTTTAAATCATAATGTTCAAAACCAGTGCAGTACAATTCTCTGGACTCCCTAGATCAATAATTATCAAAAAAAGTTGAAAATTTGCCTCTATAACAGTTAAAAAGATGAAAATGATAAGAGCATAATGGCTTATTAAGCCAATAAGTGGTATTATACTGCCCCCTGCTGTTTAAAATAGTCATTTGTCATGTTACTGACTAATATTATACTATAATTTTTATTTAGACTTTATAAAATCACTCTTTTAACATTTATGCTCACATTTAGTCAAAATTAATCTATTGAAGTATTACTACTGACTATTTAGCTCATAGAGAAATGTGAATCCTGAAGGAGACTTGCAGTAAACATTTTGTTTTTCCATCACATAGTTCAAATGTCTGTATCTACAACAGAATGTGTGTGTGTGTGTGTGTGTGTGTGTGTGTGTAGTCCTAGGTTTCTAAATAAATGCTGAATAATATGATTAATAGTTTACAAAGACATTATGTGAAATGCTTATGACCATTAAATGAAATTTTCATAATGACACATCCCAATAGCATTGAAAACAACAACAACATTTGTGTGTGTGTGTGTGTGTGTGTGTGTGTGTGTGTGTGTGTGTGTGTGTGTGTGTAAGCATGCATAATGGAGTTAACATGGAAAAACTGGTTTGATTTAGTGAATACAGGTGAAACCAAGTAGTTCAAAATGAAAGTGAGCCAATAAGTGGTCTTCTACTGCCCTCTGCTGGCCATTCTCCTTATTAACAGTCTTTTCACATGTGCATTCATATATTTAGACTCTTAAAAATCCCTTATATAACTATTACTGTTATAACACAATCATATTTTTTCAGAGTTTATCACTTCATTTGTTCTGATGCTTCATATAATTGCTAGCCACGTGGTAAATCATGGTAAATAAAGCTAGAAACATGGTAAATCATAGTAAATAAGGTAAATAATGCTAGAATACTGGTAAATCATTCTAGAATGTGGTATATCATGGTAAACTATGGTAAATCATGCTAGATTCATGGGAAATCATACTGGAACATGGTAAATCATGAAAAATCACACTAAATGTGGTAAATCAGGGTAAATCATGCTAAAACATGGTCTATTTCATCTATGATGTCAGTGGTTAAATGCTTGCTGCATAAAACTTAATGTCTTTTGATGCTTGTGTGCTTAAAAATCTTAAATGCCTTAACTGCTTGAACACCGCTAAATGCTGCTAGCAGCTTTAATTAGGTGTTCAAGCACGAAGTGCTGAAAACCTATTGTATTTGTGCTGATTTTTATTATTATTATTATTATTATTATTATTATTATTATTCTTCTGCCGTAAAACGCATCGTGCAGACCAAACCGTAAATGCTAGAGACTTGAAACTTTGTCAGATGGTAGTACAAAAATCGAGGAGAGGTTATCAAATTATGAGCCCGATTGGCCCATAGGTGGCGCTATAGCAACCAATTGCGCAAAACTGCTCATAACTCCTAAACCGTAAGTCGTAGACTCAAGTGTCTTATATCATTGGAAAGCTGGACTTCTGACTTAAAAAACGTATATCTCCGATTTAATTTCCGCCATATTGGATTTTCCGCCATTTTGAATTTTGTTGAAAAATTACTTTTGCGAACTAGTCCCTGGTTTTTTGCCCGATCGGAACCAAACCAGTGCAGAAATGTTCTATGGAGACTGAATATCAATAATTATCGAAAAAAAGTTGAAATTTCGATTTACGGTCGCTAGGGGCAGTAAAACAAACATTGTGGGAGGAGCCTATTTTACTAAAATGGCTATAACTCGAGAAGTAAATGAGATATCCTCACCAAACTTGGTACACATGTGCATGAGTTCAATCTGAGGTCACAGTAAAAAAATCGCGACGATCGAACACTAGGTGGCGCTATAACATTAAAAAAACATAAAAGGGGGTGTGGCCACCTGACCGTTAGTCCGATTGACTTGAAAATTGGTATGCAGTGTCTTGGTCCAAGGCGCCATGTATGTGTAAAAGGATATTGGCGTATCACAAAAAACATGGCCGCCATCGACCAATGAAGTTCAAGCACCTATGAGACAAGGTTAACGGAGGCCGATCGGAACGAAACTCGCTGGGCATGTTTGACTCATGGCCCTAGAGGTCTGTAAGAATTTTGAAAGAAATCGGCCACTAGTTGGCGCTAACGAGTTTTATGGCTCTGTAATCACGTGGTGTTGCACAATCCCCACAAAATGCATATCATTGATAGATCTCGTAATGCTGAACAACTTTGCCTCTAGAACCATATCTGTCAATCAAATCGTTCATTAAATATTCACAAATATGTTAAAAACCTACTTTTGCGAACTAGTCCCTGGTTTTTCGCACGATCGGAACCAGACCAGTCTAGAACAATTCTCTGGACTGTCTAGATCAATAATTATCGAAAAAAAGTTGAAATTTGGTCTTTTGGTTCACTTAAAACAGGGTCATTTAAAAATGTGTGTCAAAATACACTCAAAACGCCTATAAATCATACATAAAAACTCAGAACTTCACAAAAATTGGTGAGCATATGAGTCATACCATGGTGAAGAAGCATGCAAAGTTTCATGGAGATCGGACAATAGGTGGCGCTATAACTGTTGAAAAGCTTTAAAAAACCATGTATTTCCTATGGTAAATTGCTGCTGTAATCATGATTAGAAACATGGTAAATTCATAGCAAAAAATCTATTACATGGTTTGTTTAGTCATGGCAAACATAGCTGAAATTTTGAGTGATAAAATGGTATAATCCATGCTAATATCCTGATAAATCATTCTAGAATCAGGTATATCATTGGTAATCATCCTATAACATGGCAAATCATACTTCAAATGTGTTAGTTGTGGTAAATCATCTATAACATGGCAAATCATACTCAAATATTGTTTCAGTTGTGGTTTTAAACCAATGGTTGAGTACAGGGTTAAATCAAGGTGAATCATACTAGAAACTTGGTATATCACTGGTTTGCTTTAGTGAAGAATACTGGTGAAACCAAGTAGTTCAAAATGAAAATGAGCCAATAAGTAGTCTTCTACTGCCCTCTGCTGGCCATTATGCTTATTAACAGTCTTTTCACATGTGCATTCATATCTTTAGACTTTTTAAAAATCCCTTATATAACTATTACTATTATGACACAATCATATTTTGTCAAAGTTTATCAATTCATTTGTTCTAATGCTTCACATAATGGCTAGCCACGTGGTTAAATCATGGTAAATAAAGCTAGAAACATGGTAAATCATAGTAAATAAGGTAAATAATGCTAAATCTGGTAAATCATTCTAGAATGTGGTATATCATGGTAAACTATGGTAAATCATGCTAGATTCATGGTAAATCATACTGGAACATGGTAAATCATGAAAAATCACACTAAATGTGGCATATCATGGTAAATCATGCTAAAACATGGTCTATTCCATCTATGATGTCAGTGGTTAAATGCTTGCTACATAAAACTTAATGTCTCTTGATGCTTGTGTGCTTAAAAATCTTAAAGGCCTTAACAGCTTGAACACCGCTAAATGCTGCTAGCAGCTTTATATTATTAGGTGTTCAAGCACGAAGTGCTGAAAACCTATGTATTGTCTGATTTTAGGTGAAGCACGAAGTGCTGAACTATGTATTGTACATTTTATTATTTTTCTTCTCCGCTAAAACGCATCGTGCAGCCCAAACCGTAAGTGCTAGAGCTCTGAAACTTTGCCAGATGGTAGTACAAAAATCGAGGAGAGGTTATCAAGATATATGAGCCCAATTGGCCCATAGGTGGCGCTATAGCAAGCAAAGTAGGAAATCGTGCAATAACTCCTAGACCATTAATCTAGAATCAAGTGTTTTATATCCTGTAAATCTGGCTCAGACGGTACAAAAACGTATATCTCCGATTTTATTTGCGTCTGAAAGATCTTCCGCCATCTTGGATTTTGTTCAAAACCTACTTTTGCGAAACTAGTCCCTGGTTTTTCCCGATCGGAACCAAACCAGTGCAGAATTGTTCTCTGGAGTCTGAATATCAATAATTATCGAAAAAAAGTTGATATTTTGATTTCAGGGTCGCTAGGGGGCGCAAAATGAACTTTGTGGGAGGAGCCTATTTTACTAAAATGGCTATAACTCAAGAAGTATAAGAGATATCTCACCAAACTCGGTACACTGTGAATGAGTTCATTCTGAGGTCACAGTAAAAAATTGCGACGATTGGCCACATGGTGGCGCTATAACATTAAAAAAACATAAAAGAGTATGGACCACCTGACCGTTAGTCCGATTGACTTGAAAATTGGTATGCAGCGTCTTGGTCCAAGGTGCCATGTATGTGTAAAAGGATATTGGCGTATCTCAAAAAACATGGCCGCCATCGACCAATGAAGTTTGAGCACCTATGAGACAAGGTTAACGGAGGCTGATCAGAACGAAACTCGATGGGCATGTTCGACTCATGGCCAAAGAGGTCTGTAAGAGTTTTGAAAGAAATCGGCCACTAGTTGGCGCTAACGAGTTTTACGGCTCTGTAATCACGTGGTGTTTGCACAAATCCCATAATATGCATATCAGTCGATAGATCTCCTAATGCTGAACAACTTTGCCTCTAGAACCATATCTGTCAATCAAATCGTTCATTAAATATTCACAAATATGTTAAAAACCTACTTTTGCGAACTAGTCCCTGGTTTTTCGCACGATCGGAACCAGACCAGTCTAGGACAATTCTCTGGACTCTCTAGATCAATAATTATCGAAAAAAAAGTTGAAATTTGCCCTTTTGGTTCACTAAAACAGGGTCATTTATAAAATGGGCGTGTCAAAATACACTCAAAAGCCTATAAATCATAAATAAAAACTCAGAACTTCACAAAAATTGGTGAGCATATGGTCATACCATGGTGAAGAAGCATGCAAAGTTTCATGGAGATCGGACAATAGGTGGCGCTATAACTGTTGAAAAGCTTTAAAACCATGTATTTCCTATGGTAAATTGCCTGTAATCATGATAGAAATGGTAATCATAGCAAAATACTATTACATGGTTGTATCATGGCAAATCATGTTAGAAATGTGATGAATCATGGTAAATCATGCTACATCCTGATAAATCATTCTAGAATGTGGTATATCATGTAAATCATCCTAAACATGGCAAATCATACTCAAATGTGTTCAGTTGGTGGTAAACCATGCTAGAACAGTTAAATCAAGGTGAATCATACTAGAACTTGGTATATCACTGGTTTGCTTTAGTGAAGAATACTGGTGAAACCAAGTAGTTCAAAATGAAAATGAGCCAATAAGTAGTCTTCTACTGCCTCTGCTGGCCATTATGCTTATTAACAGTCTTTTCACATGTGCATTCATATCTTTAGACTCTTAAAAATCCCTTATATAACTGTTACTATTATGACAATCATATTTTGTCAAAGTTTATCAATTCATTTGTTCTAATGCTTCACATAATGGCTAGCCACGTGGTAAATCATGGTAAATAAAGCTAGAAACATGGTAAATCATAGTAAATAAGGTAAATAATGCTAGAATCCTGGTAAATCATTCTAGAATGTGGTATATCATGGTAAACTATGGTAAATCATGCTAGATTCATGGTAAATCATACTGGAACATGGTAAAATCATGAAAATCACACTAAATTGGCATATCATGGTAAAATCATGCTAAAACATGGTCTATTCCATCTATGATGTCAGTGGTTAATGCTTGCTACATAAAACTTAATGTCTTTTGATGCTTGTGTGCTTAAAAATCTTAAAGGCCTTAACAGCTTGAACACCGCTAAATGCTGCTAGCAGCTTTAATTATTATATTTCGTATGACTACCTAATGCTGAACTTAACTTTGTCAGAATTTTAGTAAAAATCGAGTTTCATATACATATTCACAAATAGTAAATAAATCCTACTTATTGAACAGTTCTTTATCCCTGAATCCTTGGCTCAGACACACTAATCGAATTTGCCTGGAATCTTCGCATCATAGATTTGCAAAAACATATTGTTTGCGCTTCCTGGTTCACCATAAAAACAGTGCATATTATACTTGGTGATCAATAATTATCGAAAATAAATTGAATATTGATTCAGAGGTCCTACAAAGAATTTGTGGCGAGCATTATACATTAAAAGCTATATAGAGTTATGAGAATCGTACAATTCGGCATAATGGCATTGAAACATAAAAAATTGCGTCATTGGGCCCTGTGTGTGTGCTGTAAATTATAAAAAATTAAATGGTATGCATGGACGTTAGTGTGATTGAAATTGGTATCAGTCTGGTCCGTGATGAATGTGTAAAAGTGGTATATTGGTCTATCTGCAAATACATGGTGTCGACATGTGTGTATGCCTATGAACAAGGGTTAACAGGTGATCAAAGAAACTTGGGTTTGCTTATGCCAAAATACTGGGTTGAAACCAAGTAGTTAAATGAAAGTTGAGCCTAAAGTAGTCTTCTACTGCCTTCTGTGGCCAATCCCTTATATATTACAGTCTTTCACATGCTGCATTCATATCTTTGCTCTAAAAATCCTTATAAACTATTACTATTAAACACAAATATTTTGTCAAAGTTTTCAACTTCATTTTTCTAGCTTCAACAACAGCTAGCCAATCTGGTAATCATAGTAAATAAAGCTAGAAACCATTGGTAAAATCATTAGTAAATAAGGTAAATATAAAGCTAGAATCTGGTAAAATCATTCAAGAATGTGGTATATCATATGGTAAATATGAAATCATTGCTAGGATTCATGGTTAAATCATCTGGAAACTGGTTAAAACATGAAAATCACACTAATGTGGTATATATGGTAATCATGCTAAAAATGGTCTATTTCCATCTATGATGTCAGTGGTTAAATGCTTGCTACAATAAAACTTAATGTCTTTTGATGCTTGTGTGCTTAAACTCTTAAAGGCCTTAACAGCTTGAACACCGCTAAATGCTGCTTGCAGCTTTAATTACTTATTATTTTTCTGCCGTAAAACGCATCGTGCAGCCCAAACCGTAAGGCTAGAGACTTGAAACTTTGTCAGATGGTAGTACAAAAATCGAGGAGAGGTTATCAAAGTATGAGCCCAGATTGGCCCATAGGTGGCGCTATAGCAAGCAAAAGTAGAAATCGTGAATAACTCCTAGACCATTTATCCTAGAATCAAGTGTTTATATCCCTGTAATCCTTGGCTCAGACGGACAAAACGTATATCTCCGATTTTATTTGCGTCTGGAAAAATCTTCCGCCATCTTGGATTTTGTCCAAAACCTACTTTTGCGAACTAGTCCCTGGTTTTTCACCCGATCGGAACCAAACCAGTGCAGAATTGTTCTCTGGAGTCTGAATATCAATAATTATCGAAAAAAAGTTGATATTTTGATTCAGGGTCGCTAGGGGGCGCAAAAGAACTTTGTGGGCGGGCCTATTTTACTAAAATGGCTATAACTCAAGAAGTATAAGAGATATCTCCACCAAACTCGGTACAAGTGTGAATGAGTTCATTTGAGGTCACAGTAAAAAAATTGCGTCGATTGGCCACATGGTGGCGCTATAACATTAAAAAAACATAAAAAGAGCTATGACCACCTGACCGTTAGTCCGATTGACTTGAAAATTGGTATGCAGCGTCTTGGTCCAAGGTGCCATGAATGTGTAAAAGGATATTGGCGTATCTCAAAAAAACATGGCCGCCATCGACCAATGAAGTTTGAGCACCTATGAGACAAGGTTAACGGAGGCTGATCAGAACGAAACTCGATGGGCATGTTCGACTCATGGCCAAAGAGGTCTGTAAGAGTTTTGAAAGAAATCGGCCACTAGTTGGCGCTAACGAGTTTTACGGCTCTGTAATCACGTGGTGTTTGCACAAATCCCTATAATATGCATATCAGTCGATAGATCTCCTAATGCTGAACAACTTTGCCTCTAGAACCATATCTGTCAATCAAATCGTTCATTAAATATTCACAAATATGTTAAAAACCTACTTTTGCGAACTAGTCCCTGGTTTTTCCACGATCGGAACCAAACCAGTCTAGGACAATTCTCTGGACTCTCTAGATCAATAATTATCGAAAAAAAGTTGAAATTTGCCCTTTGGTTCACTAAAACAGGGTCATTTATAAAATGGGCGTGTCAAAATACACTCAAAAGCCTATAAATCATAAATAAAAAACTCAGAACTTCACAAAAATTGGTGAGCATATGAGTCATACCATGGTGAAGAAGTATGCAAAGTTTCATGGAGATCGGACAATAGGTGGCGCTATAACTGTTGAAAAGCTTTAAAACCATGTATTTCCTATGGTAAATTGAATGTATTGGCTGTAAATGGTGTTTTCCATCTATTATGTCAGTGGTTAAATTTATGCTAAATAAAACTTAATGTCTTTTAATGCTTAACGGCCTTAAAGGCCTTAACTGCTTGAACACCGCTAATGCTGCTTGCAGCTTTAATTGTACTGATTTTTATTATTTTTCTTCTCCGCTAAAACGCATCGTGCAGCCCAAACCGTAAGTGCTAGAGCTCTGAAACTTTGCCAGATGGTAGTACAAAAATCGAGGAGAGGTTATCAAAGTATGAGCCCAATTGGCCCATAGGTGGCGCTATAGCAAGCAAAGTAGGAAATCGTGAATAACTCCTAGACCATTTATCCTAGAATCAAGTGTTTTATATCCCTGTAATCCTTGGCTCCAGACGGACAAAACGTATATCTCCGATTTTATTTGCGTCTGGAAAAATCTTCCGCATCTTGGATTTTGTTCAAAACCTACTTTTGCGAACTAGTCCCTGGTTTTTCACCCGATCGGAACCAAACCAGTGCAGAATTGTTCTCTGGAGTCTGAATATCAATAATTATCGAAAAAAAGTTGATATTTTGATTCAGGTCGCTAGGGGGCGCAAAATGAACTTTGTGGGCGGGGCCTATTTTACTAAAATGGCTATAACTCAAGAAGTATATAGAGATATCTCCACCAAACTCGGTACAAGTGTGAATGAGTTCATTTTGAGGTCACAGTAAAAAAATTGCGTCGATTGGCCACATGGTGGCGCTATAACATTAAAAAAACATAAAAAGAGCTATGACCACCTGACCGTTAGTCCGATTGACTTGAAAATTGGTATGCAGCGTCTTGGTCCAAGGTGCCATGTATGTGTAAAAGAGATATTGGCGTATCTCAAAAAACATGGCGCCATCGACCAATGAAGTTTGAGCACCTATGAGACAAGGTTAACGGAGGCTGATCAGAACGAAACTCGATGGGCATGTTCGACTCATGGCCAAAGAGGTCTGTAAGAGTTTTGAAAGAAATCGGCCACTAGTTGGCGCTAACGAGTTTTAAGGCTCTGTAATCACGTGGTGTTTGCACAAATCCCTTATAATATGCATATCAGTCGATAGATCTCCTAATGCTGAACAACTTTGCCTCTAGAACCATTGCTGTCAATCAAATCATTCATTAAATATTCACAAATATGTTAAAAACCTACTTTGCGAACTAGTCCCTGGTTTTTCGCACGATCGGAACCAGACCAGTCTAGGACAATTCTCTGGACTCTCTAGATCAATAATTATCGAAAAAAAGTTGAAATTTGCCCTTTGGTTCACTAAAACAGGGTCATTTATAAAATGGGTGTGTCAAAATACACTCAAAAGCCTATAAATCAAAATAAAAACTCAGAACTTCACAAAAATTGGTGAGCATATGAGTCATACCATGGTGAAGAAGCATGCAAGTTTCATGGAGATCGGACAATAGGTGGCGCTATAACTGTTGAAAAGCTTTAAAACCATGTATTTCCTATGGTAAATTGCCTGTATTGGCTGTAAATGGTGTAAATGGCTATAATATTATTCTTTATATCATAATGCTCAAAATCAGTGCAGTACAATTCTCTTGACTCCCTAGATCAATAATTATCAGAAAAGATATAACTTATTCATTTGGATGGCTATAATAGTGACACTTCAATATGTAGCATTGATCAAGTGTCCCTGAAAGCCTATATCTCTTCAATGAATGCTCATATCTTCTTAAAAACAAGTTTGAACATGTAAAACTAAATAAGCACAACATTTTTCAGACAGATTCGGACAAAATATACCCTTTATAGCAGTTAAATATGTGAAAATGATGTGAATAGAAAGGCTTAAGCCAATAAGTGGTATTGTACTACCCCCTGCTGTTTAAAATAGTAATTTTGTCATGCTACTAACTAATATTATAGTATAATTCTTATTTAGACTTTATAAAAATCACAATTTTAACATTTACACTCACATTTTGTCCAAATTCATCTATTGGAGTATTGCTATTGAGAATTTACTATTAGTATCACATTAAAATCAACATTAACGCCTTAAAACGAAACTGAAACCTTCAGGCCACGCCCCTACAGTACAAATTCACTCATAACTCGAAAACGAAAAGTCACTGCGCGCTCAAATTTTGATGGTGAGGTCCTCTCCGGGCTCTTGATCCAAATCTGGCGTCGCGGGGCTCGGGAGAACCCCCACCCGCGGATCTCTAATTCGTGAGACCCCCAACTCTGAATGGCCGTATCTCCCGATCTAGAGCACCTACATCCTTGTGGGAGAGCTTGTTGGAAAGGCCCCGTCCTCATCTAGCTTCGATTCGAGTATGGTGCGATTTGGCCTGGGCATTCCCGAGTTATAAGCCCACAAAGATATGCATTTCAACATACATAACTCCTGTCCCAGATCACTCAGGAACACCGCGATGGTCTTGTTCAACAGAGCTTCTCTAACACTATCTAAGTTCTGAGTTTCAGATTTTTTCGCTTTCTCATTCCCGAGATATAAGTAAAAAAAAAAAAAAAAAAATCCTGTCATTCATTTCAACTGTATTGTAATACCGCTGTTGTCCACGAGAGGGAGCAATAGCATTAGACATTTTTAATCTTTTAAAGCAGTTTTCAGCATTGGCTAACAAACAAATGCTTAAAGCTATTTATTATGATGGAAATAATATTTATGATAAATAATATAATAATAAATAAGGTTAGCTGTACATTTTGTTTTCCATCTATGAGCATATAATGTTAAAATCAATGTTCAAAACCAGTACAGTACAATTCTCTTGACTCCCTAGATCAATAATTATCAGAAAAGATATAACTTATTCATTTGGATGGCTATAATAGTGACACTTCAATATGTAGCATTGATCAAGTGTCCCTGAAAGCCTATATCTCTTCAATGAATGCTCATATCTTCTTAAAAACAAGTTTGAACATGTAAAACTAAATAAGCACAACATTTTTCAGACAGATTCGGACAAAATATACCCTTTATAGCAGTTAAAAATGTGAAAATGATGTGAATATAAAGGCTTAAGCCAATAAGTGGTATTGTACTACCCCTGCTGTTTAAAATAGTCATTTTGTCATGCTACTAACTAATATTATAGTATAATTCTTATTTAGACTTTATAAAAATCACAATTTTAACATTTACACTCACATTTTGTCCAAATTCATCTATTGGAGTATTGCTATTGAGAATTTACTATTAGTATCACATTAAAATCAACATTAACGCCTTAAAACGAAACTGAAACCTTCAGGCCACGCCCCTACAGTACAAATTCACTCATAACTCGAAAACGAAAAGTCACTGCGCGCTCAAATTTTGATGGTGAGGTCCTCTCCAGGCTCTTGATCCAAATCTGGCGTCGCGGGGCTCGGGAGAACCCCCCACCCGCGGATCTCTAATTCGTGAGACCCCCAACTCTGAATGGCCGTATCTCCCGATCTAGAGCACCTACATCCTTGTGGGAGAGCTTGTTGGAAAGGCCCCGTCCTCATCTAGCTTCGATTCGAGTATGGTGCGATTTGGCCTGGGCATTCCCGAGTTATAAGCCCACAAAGATATGCATTTCAACATACATAACTCCTGTCCCAGATCACCCAGGAACACCGCGATGGTCTTGTTCAACAGAGCTCCTCTAACACTATCTAAGTTCTGAGTTTCAGATTTTTTCGCTTTCTCATTCCCGAGATATAAGTAAAAAAAAATAAAAAAAAATCCTGTCATTCATTTCAACTGTATTGTAATACCGCTGTTGTCCACGAGAGGGAGCAATAGCATTAGACATTTTTAATCTTTTAAAGCAGTTTTCAGCATTGGCTAACAAACAAATGCTTAAAGCTATTTATTATGATGGAAATAATATTTATGATAAATAATATAATAATAAATAAGGTTAGCTGTACATTTTGTTTTCCATCTATGAGCATATAATGTTAAAATCAATGTTCAAAACCAGTACAGTACAATTCTCTTGACTCCCTAGATCAATAATTATCAGAAAATATATAACTTATTCATTTGGATGGCTATAATAGTGACACTTCAATATGTAGCATTGATCAAGTGTCCCTGAAAGCCTATATCTCTTCAATGAATGCTCATATCTTCTTAAAAACAAGTTTGAACATGTAAAACTAAATAAGCACAACATTTTGCAGACAGATTCGGACAAAATATACCCTTTATAACAGTTAAAAATGTGAAAATGATGTGAATATAAAGACTTAAGCCAATAAGTGGTATTGTACTACCCCCTGCTGTTTAAAATAGTCATTTTGTCATGCTACTAACTAATATTATAGTATAATTCTTATTTAGACTTTATAAAAATCACAATTTTAACATTTACACTCACATTTTGTCCAAATTCATCTATTGGAGTATTGCTATTGAGAATTTACTATTAGTATCACATTAAAATCAACATTAACGCCTTAAAACGAAACTAAAACCTTCAGGCCACGCCCCTACAGTACAAATTCACTCATAACTCGAAAACGAAAAGTCACTGCGCGCTCAAATTTTGATGGTGAGGTCCTCTCCGGGCTCTTGATCCAAATCTGGCGTCGCGGGGCTCGGGAGAACCCCCCCACCCCCCGCGGATCTCTAATTCGTGAGACCCCCAACTCTGAATGGCTATATCTCCCGATCTAGAGCACCTACATCCTTGTGAGAGAGCTTGTTGGAAAGGCCCCGTCCTCATCTAGCTTCGATTCGAGTATGGTGCGATTTGGCCTGGGCATTCCCGAGTTATAAGAGCACAAAGATATGCATTTCAACATACATAACTCCTGTCCCCGATCACTCAGGAACACTGCGATGGTCTTGTTCAACAGAGCTCCTCTAACACTATCTAAGTTCTGAGTTTCAGATTTTTTCGCTTTCTCATTCCCGAGATATAAGTAAAAAAAAATTAAAAAAAATCCTGTCATTCATTTCAACTGTATTGTAATACCGCTGTTGTCCACGAGAGGGAGCAATAGCATTAGACATTTTTAATCTTTTAAAGCAGTTTTCAGCATTGGCTAACAAACAAATGCTTAAAGCTATTTATTATGATGGAAATAATATTCATGATAAATAATATAATAATAAATAAGGTTAGCTGTACATTTTGTTTTCCATCTATGAGCATATAATGTTAAAATCAATGTTCAAAACCAGTACAGTACAATTCTCTTGACTCCCTAGATCAATAATTATCAGAAAATATATAACTTATTATTAATATATATAATCATTTATTTCAAATATATATCCAACAATTTGTGTAAGCACATTCATTAGAGTTAATATGAAAAATGTGCCATTTAAAAAAGGTACATTGAATCAAACTAAAAGTCATAGATCAATTTTAATGACAGAATAAAAAAAAAAAAAAACAATGCATATGAAAACAAGACATATGAAATGGTAAGAGACAATAATTCAGTGGGCGTTCAGCTCATAGACCAATCCTCAGGGATGATAGGGTGGTAAGGGCTTCGGTCCATGCAGGACAACACCACTAAAATACCCTCAATGACAGACAACACTGGCCTCTGTCAAACACAACAACTCTGTCAGATAAAACTGTGATAAGCATTTCAGAATGGTCAGCATTTCAGTATGTGCTGAACTGAGCCACACAGATGTAGTCCACAATGGTGATGGTGGTGTGATGATCTGAATGCTGAACTGAGCCACACAGATGTAGTCCACAATGGTGATGGTGGTGTGATGATCTGAATGCTGAACTGAGCCACACAGATGTAGTCCACAATGGTGGTGTGATGATCTGAATGCTGAACTGAGCCACACAGATGTAGTCCACAATGGTGATGGTGGTGTGATGATCTGAATGCTGAACTGAGCAACACAGATGTAGTCCACAATGGTGATGGTGGTGTGATGATCTGAATGCTGAACTGAGCCACACAGATGTAGTCCACAATGGTGATGGTGATAATCTGAATAATGAACTGAGCCACACAGATGTAGTCCACAATGGTGATGGTGATAATCTGAATGCTGAACTGAGCCACACAGATGTGGTCCACAATGGTGATGGTGCTGTGATGATCTGGACATGGTTTTTCTGCAGTCAAACTGATTCCTTGATTTGCATTGAATAGAATCTTCAGCTGGTTCTGGAGTTGAATATTGTCCTATAATGAAGGTGATCTTGTCATCAGAGCAGCGTAAGACATTTGAGTACCTAAAGACAATGAGGATTTGATTAGGTTTTTTTTATTTTATTTACACTTTACAAGTGAATTATGTACTTCTAAAACATTGTGTTTAAAAGCAACTATTTATTTAACAGAATATCCTTATAACAGAAACAAATATTACAGAGAATTCTAGGCATATTATGTCAATGTAATAACAGTTATAACTAATTTAAAAGATAAAAATAGTCTTACCTGTTTATCAATACTTGAAGTGTTGGAATATGATGAGAATGAAGCAGCAAATATGGTCTAATATATCTCAAAGTTCTTTGTCTTTCCTTTCTTTTTTCTCTTTCTGCTGCAAAGAGTTTGTTTCATTTCTTACATCACCTTTTGTTGTAAGTACTTCATTATAAACCTGCCAAATGTATGATGCAAGTCTCTATACAAATTCATTATAAAAGGACATTACACAGACATTTTAAACAATAAAACACAAAGAAATAAATAAAAAGAATGACTAAATAAATGAATGAATGAAAATTAATAAATAATTATTGTATGTTAAAAAGCTTTAAAACCATGTATTTCCTATGGTAAATTGCCTGTATTGGCTGTAAATGGTATTTTCCATCTATGATAATATAATCTTTATATCGTAATTCTCAAAATCAGTGCAGTGCATTTCTCTGGACTCTCTAGATCAATGATTATCAGAAAAGGTCTAACTTCTTCATTTGGATGGCTATAATAGGGTCACTTAAATATGTAGCCATATGTGTCCCTGAAAGCCTATATCTCTTCAATGAATGCTAGAATCATATGAAATCATACTAGAATGTGTTCAATTGTGGTAAACCATGCTAGAACAAGGCAAATCATGGTGAATCATCCTAGAACTTGGTATATCATGGTAAACTATTGTAAATCATGCTAGATTCATGGTAAATCATACTGGAACATGGTAAATCATGAAAAATCACACTAGATTTGGTATATCATGGTAAATCATGCTAAAAATTGTCTTCCATCTATGATGTCAGTGGTTAAATGCTTGCTACATAAAACGTAATGTCTTTTGATGCTTTTGAGCTTAAAGGCCTTAACTGCCTTAATTGCTTGAACACCGCTAAATGCTGCTAGCAGCTTTAATTTATTATTAGTATTATTAGGGCCCAAGCCCAAAGGGCGAAGGCCCTATTGTTTTCCTAAGGATTATTAGGGCCCAAGCCCTAAGGGCGAAGGCCCTATTGTTTTCCTAAGGATTATTTATTATTATTATTATTATTATTATTCTTCTAATTATTTTTTTACTACCTTTTGGACACTTTTGGAGGCCTTAACATGCTCAAAAACTCCTGAAACTTTGCACACATGTCAGAACCCGCGGCCATCAGGGCCGGGCTGAAGATGGTACCCGGGCGTGGCAGGGGGGCTCGACAGCGCCCCCTGGAACGGGGTCCGAAAACATGGTCCATAAATCAAACACGCTTGCATGTAATAATATGAAACTCGGTACACATGTAGATCTCATCGTTTCATATATACTTCGCACTCTAACTTTTTACCCCAGCCCAACAGGAAGTCGGCTATTTAGGCTTGTTTGGAAAACGCATGCAATGGAATGTGAAACACTCCTCCTAGAGAATTCAAACACACGGCACGAAACTCGGTCAGCATGAAGTCAAGACATTGAGGATGAAAGTTTGCGAGGGGATTTTTGATATCTCAAACGGTTTGGCCGTGGCGAGGAAACGAAATTATGGCGAGAAACGTGAAACAGGAAGTGTGTCATAACTACTGCATACATTAACTAATCTTGATGAAACTTCAGCAGTGTGTTCGTTGTAAGAGCCCGATCACATGGCTGTGACTATTGTGAGTCAAAGTTATAGCGCCACCAACTGGCAGCAGGAAGTGTGTCTCTTTCAAAATGCTTTTAAATCACCCTCTTATTTTTACCCGATTTGCTTCAAACTTCATGTGCATAATGTAGACACATGCCAGATGTAGACCTGTGAAAGGATTATTGATATCTTAGACACTGTTGCCATGGCAATGCATCAAACATTAATATTCCTTTTTTTAAGCTTTTTCATGCTTTTTTATGCTTTCGGGCACTTTTGGGGTTCTTAACGTGCTCGAAAACTCTTGAAACTTTGCACACAGGACAAAACCCGCGGCCATCAGGGCCAGGCTGAAGCTGGTACCCGGGCGTGGCAGGGGGGCTCGACAGCGCCCCCTTGAACGGGTCCGACAATTTGGTCCATATATCCAACACGCTTTACCCTATTTGCTTCAAACTTGATGTGTATAATGTAGACACAAGCCAGATGTAGACCTGTGAAAGGATTGTTGATATCTTAGATGCTGTTGCCGTGACAACGCATCAAACTTTAATATTCTTTTTGGATACTTTTGAGATTCTTAGCGCACTTTTGGGGCCCTTAACATGCTCAAAAACTCTTGAAACTTTGCACACGGGTCAGAAACCGCGGCCATCAGGGCCGGGCTGAAGCTGGTACCCGGGCGTGGCAGGGGGGCTCGACAGCGCCCCCCTGGAACGGGGTCCGAAAACCCGATTTGCTTCAAACTTGATGTGTATAATGTAGACACACGCCAGATGTAGACCTGTGAAAGGATTGTTGATATCTTAGATGCTGTTGCCGTGACAATGCATCAAACTTTAATATTCTTTTTGGATACTTTTGAGACTCTCAGCGCACCTTTGGGGCCCTTAACGTGCTCAAAAACTCTTGAATCTTTGCACACGGGTCAAAACCCGCGGCCATCAGGGCCGGGCTGAAGCTGGTACCCGGGCGTGGCAGGGGGGCTCGACAGCGCCCCCTGGAACGGGGTCCGAAAACTTGGTCCATAAATCAAACACGCTTGCATGTAATAATATGAAACTTGGTACACATATAGATCTCATCGATTCATATATCCTTTGTACTTTTACTTTTTACCCCAGCCCAACAGGAAGTCGGCTATTATGGTTTGTTTGGAAGCGTATGCCCCTGGAATTCGATATACTACTTCTAGAGAATTCAACCAATCACCACGAAACTCGGTCAGCATGAAGTCAAGACATTGAGGATGAAAAATTGCCAGGGGATTTTTGATATCTCGAACGGTTTGGCCGTGGCGAGGAAACGAATTTATGGCGAATAATGGAAACAGGAAGTGTGTTATAACTTCTGCATACATTAACTGATCTTGATGAAACTTCAGCAGTGTGTTCACTGTAAGAGTCCGATCACATGGATGTGACTATTGTGAGTCAAAGTTATAGCGCCACCAACTGGCAGCAGGAAGTGTGTCACTTTCAAAATGCTTTGAAATCACCCTCTTATTTTTACCCGATTTGCTTCAAACTTCATCTTTATAATGTAAATACACGGCAGATGAAGACCTGTGAATGGATTCTTGATATCTTTGAAACTGTTGCCGTGGCAACGCATCAAACTTTACCATTCTTTTAGAATCTCTTCGGGTGATAGTTTTAACTCAAAATCATAAATAGGGCTATACTGCCCTCTTGTGTCAAATTGTGTCCTATTGTTCTCTTGATTTTAAAGCTTATTTACCCTTTCTAGACATCCCCAATTTTGGCTAGTGATGCATTCCTGACATATCCAAAATAAAAAGGTTTCTGCTCATAAGTCATTCTGAATAGACACATAATAACACATACATATTTAGAAAGCCAACCCTTGAGAGTCCAATTCAAGGCTCAAAATGAAACAGACTGTTATATATATATATATATATATGAAGAGTTCAGATGCAAAAGCCTCTAAATGCCATCTGAAATGTTATTCTAAAATGATCATTTTTATCAAGCTCGTATATTTAAGTTCAATAATCTCACTTAAATGGCAAGAAAAATTACCCATTAATTGTCATTTAAGTGAAATTACTGAATTTAAATATACAAGCTTGATAAAAATTATCATTTTAGAAGAAAATTTCTGATGGCATTTAGAGGCTTTTGCATCTGAACTCTTCATATATATATATATATATATATATATATATTATATATATATATATATATATATATATATATATATATATAACATATAAGCTTAAACATAAAAACAAAAACAACAAATATTTGAATTTATTGATCAAATTTAGGAATTTAAAATGAAAGATGAAGCATAGGCTACTGTTACCCTAGGTAGGGCTGATCAAATTAAATCATTTACACTGAAAAATTACAATTGCATAAAATAATGTTATGAAATTGATTTAAATGTACAAATAAGAAACAGTGGAAAGATGTCACAGTTCATAGATCCAGTGTCTCTCTCTAGTCTCGTGCTTTGTTGTTTACATGTGTGTGAGTGTGTGAGTGGGTGTGTCCGGATCGTCACCGTTGATCAGTATCCAGCTGCGATCACTTACCAGCACCAGCTGCCACTCATCTCATCTCCTATAAATACTTACCACTTTCTCATTCCTTTGTCAGATCGTTGTATGAAGTCTTTGTGTTGCCTGTTCCTGTTCCCGTGCTTCGTGTCCCGTCTCGAGTTCCTGTGTTCCGGTCATCGTCGTGTTGGATTTCGTCTCTTGTCTGGATTACGTTGTCACTCTTCAGAGCACTCTGCACTTCACCCTTCACTCCGTGTCTGACCATCGAAGTCCCTGCGTCACCGCCTGCATCACCTGGACTTTTCATCATCATCATCATCATCATCATCATCATCTTTATTTGCTCAATAAAGAGTAATTTTACTTGCACCTTGTGTCCTCGTTCCTGTCGTAACAGAACGATCTGACCAAGAATGGATACAGCAAGTAATGCAGCGCCTACCATGGAGGACTGTTTGAATAACAGTATGGCTCGTCTGGACATTCAAGAGAAGAATTTAAATGATACTGGTCGCACTGTTCAGGCGTTAGTGACGCAGGTGTCCGAGCTCACCCGGCAGATCCAACAGCTACGAGCTCCCACTGCGCCGCCCACACCGGCCGTTCCCCCCACACCACCAGAGAGCCCATCCCAGTCGGAGCCACGCCTACCAACCCCAGAACATTATTCAGGTGATCCAAAATATTGCAGAGCCTTTTTAACCCGGTGTTCCATGCATTTTTCACTCCAGCCTCAGACTTTCCGGACCGAGCGCTCCAAGGTCGCCTTTGTGTTCACCCTCCTGACTGGGAAAGCGGCGTTATGGGGAACGGCGGTGTGGGAAAACGAGGATCCATGCTGCACCTCGTTCCAGGAGCTCTCCGCTGAGATGAAAAGAGTTTTCGACCGGACGGCCGGCGGAAGAGAAGCTGCAAGAATGCTGGCTGAGTTACGTCAAGGAGAGAGATCTGTGTCGGACTTTTCAGTCGAATTCCGGACCCTAGCAGCGGAGAGCAAATGGAACGAGGAGGCGCAGTGGGACATGTTCCTGCATGGGCTGGCTGACCGCGTCCAAAGAGAGATCTACGCTTTGGACCTGCCCCAGTCTCTTAATGAACTCATCGCTTTAGCCATCAGAGTCGATGGCCGACTGTCCCGAGTGGGTGGTCACACCATGAGTAGACGCCCTCTGGCAGGAGCCGAGGGGCCACGAGTGGGAGGCGGGGACGCGGTCAGCCCCGTCGACGATCACGAGCCCATGCAGGTGGGTCGAGCTCGGCTTTCCCGGGAGGAGAGGGAAAGGCGGAGGTCCCAGGGCCTTTGCCTGTACTGTGGTGGAACCGGACACTATGCTCACAACTGTCCGGTAAAAGGGCAAGCCCGATAGTAAGTATGAGGCTACTATCGGGTGGGATCTCCGCCGAGAAGACCTCATCAACATCTACCCTCCTTCCGGTAAGACTGAGATGGTCAACACTCACCCACGACTGTCGAGCACTCTTGGACTCCGGAGCAGAAGGTAATTTCATGGATCATTCATTCGCACGTCAACTCAAGATTCCCCTCAAGACCCTCGCACATCAAATTACAGTACACGCTCTTAATGGACAATCACTTCCCAACATCTCGTTTGCCACAGAAGACATCACCCTCACCACATCAGGCAACCACACCGAAACCATCTCATTTTATATCCTGAACACCCCCCTTGCACCCATTGTCCTCGGACACCCGTGGCACAACCCTAAAGTGGACTGGCAGCTCAAGTCTGTGTCTTCGTGGAGTAATCAGTGTCATAAGTCTTGTCTAGTGTCTGCCTGTCCGTCTGTTTCTGTCCCTGTGTTGCAGGAGGAGGCAGTGGATCTATCTAACGTGCCCGCGGAGTATCTGGACCTGAAGGAGGTGTTCAGTAAGTCTCGGGCTGCTTCTCTCCCTCCGCATCGTCCCTATGACTGTGCCATAGACTTATTACCAGGTACGGCTCCGCCCAAGGGCAAATTATATTCGCTCTCTACACCTGAGAGGGAGGCTATGGAGAAATATATTTCTGATTCTCTAGCAACGGGGTTCATCCGTCCTTCCTCTTCTCCAGCGGGGGCGGGGTTCTTTTTTGTGGGGAAGAAGGACGGATCTCTGCGACCTTGTATTGACTACCGGGGGCTGAACAACATCACGGTAAAGAATACTTATCCTTTGCCGTTGATGTCTTCAGCCTTCGAGAGGTTGCAGGGAGCGACCGTCTTCACAAAATTGGATTTACGTAATGCCTATCATTTGGTCCGCATCAGGGAGGGGGATGAGTGGAAGACCGCATTTAACACCCCCAGGGGACACTTTGAATATTTGGTTATGCCTTTCGGGCTTTCCAACAGTCCAGCGGTCTTCCAGGCACTTGTCAACGACGTGCTGCGAGATATGATAGATCAGTTCATTTATGTCTACCTGGACGACATACTGATTTTTTCTTCTTCTCTCCAGGAACACGTGCAGCACGTCCGACGAGTGCTTCAGAGGTTGCTAGAGAATGGGCTTTTTGTCAAGGCGGAGAAATGCGATTTTCATGCACAGTCTGTTCCATTCCTAGGATACATCGTGTCGGTTGAGGGAATGCGCATGGATCCTGAGAAGATCAAGGCTGTGGTAGAGTGGCCAAGTCCAGAGTCTCGTAAGGCCCTACTGAGATTTCTGGGGTTCGCCAATTTCTACAGACGTTTTATTCGTAACTTCAGCCAACTAGCCGCACCTCTGACCGCCTTGACCTCCCCCAGAACGACGTTCAGGTGGTCAGACGCAGCTGAGGCTGCGTTTGCCAAACTAAAGGGTTGCTTTGTTTCAGCCCCCATTCTGACAACCCCTGATCCATTACGTCAGTTCGTGGTGGAGGTCGACGCGTCAGAGGTGGGGGTAGGAGCAGTGTTATCCCAGCGCTCTCTTTCAGACGATAAGATGCATCCTTGCGCGTTTTTTTCTCACCGTTTATCCCCTGCCGAACGCAATTATGACATTGGGAACAGAGAGTTGTTGGCAGTCAAGTTAGCATTGGAGGAGTGGCGTCACTGGTTAGAAGGGTCGGGGGTACCTTTTATCGTTTGGACCGACCACAAGAACTTAGAATACATTCGGACTGCTAAAAGGTTGAACTCCAGGCAGGCTCGGTGGGCACTTTTTTTCGGTCGTTTTGATTTTACTCTTTCGTACCGCCCGGGTTCTAAGAACATCAAACCCGATTCTTTATCGCGCATTTTTGATCGCTCCGAACGCCCGTCTACTCCCGAGTGCATTTTACCGGAGACCCTATTCATCTCCACACTCATATGGGAGGTCGAATCGAAGGTCATGAAGGCTTTAGAAGGGGTAACGCCCCCGGTCGGTTCCCCACCGAATCGTTTATTTGTGCCTGAGGGTCTGAGGTCCAGCGTCATTCAGTGGGGGCATTCTTCCAATGTGGCTTGTCATCCAGGAGTCAATCGCACTAAGTTTTTAGTCAAACAACGATTCTGGTGGCCTCTCATGGCTCGTGACATTCACAGTTTTGTTTTGGCTTGCTCAGTTTGTGCCACTGGTAAGACTTCCAATCGATCCCCAGATGGGTTACTCCAACCGCTGCCAGTCCCTTCGAGACCCTGGTCCCATATCGCTCTAGATTTTGTTACCACCCTCCCAGGGTCATACGGTAGTTTTGACCGTAGTGGACCGGTTCTCGAAGGCGGCTCATTTCATTCCCTTGCCCAAATTACCTTCAGCCAAGGAGACAGCGGTGGTTGTCGTTAACCACGTCTTTCGGTTACATGGCCTCCCGACAGACGTGGTTTCTGACAGGGGACCCCAGTTTGTGTCCAAATTTTGGCGAGAGTTTTGTAAGCTTCTGGGGGCGACTGTCAGTCTGTCCTCAGGGTTCCACCCCAGAGCAATGGCCAAACTGAGAGAGCCAACCAGGATTTGGAGAGAACGTTACGATGTATGGTTTCCAAGAATCCTTCCTCATGGAGTCAACAACTTTCCATGGTGGAGTACGCCCACAACACGTTGCCAGTGTCATCCACGGGCCTATCTCCGTTTGAGTGTAGCGTAGGTTACCAGCCACCAATTTTTCCTAGTCTGGAATCCGAGGTCGCGGTCCCCTCTGCTCACGCCTTCGTCCAGAGGTGTCACCGCACTTGGACTAGAGCCCGTGAGACTCTTCTCCAAGTGGGGTTGCGCACCAAGGCCAAAGCCGATCGCCACCGGTCTAGGCCACCCGTATACGTCGTTGGTCAAAAAGTGTGGCTTTCTACTAAGAACATTCCTCTCCGCTCCGTGTCTAATAAACTTGCTCCCAAATTCATTGGCCCATTTACTGTCACCAAGATCATTAGTCCGGTGGCAGTCCGCCTCAACCTTCCTCCAGTGTACAGGAGAATTCACCCGTCTTTCATGTATCCAAAATTAAACCCGTATTTCATTCTCGCATTAATCCGCCAACCCCGGTTCCTCCCCCGCCGCGACTCGTAGATGGGGAACCAACTTATTCGGTCAATCGTGTGCTGGACTCAAGGCGGAGGGGGCGCGGATTCCAGTACTTGGTGGACTGGGAAGGTTACGGTCCAGAGGAGAGAAGTTGGGTACCTGCTAGAGACATTCTGGATCACTCCCTTATCGATGATTACAATCGACAGGTAAGGAGTCCTGGGAACGCCAGGAGGCGTTCTTAGGGGGAGGGGTACTGTCACGGTTCATAGATCCAGTGTCTCTCTCTAGTCTCGTGCTTTGTTGTTTACATGTGTGTGAGTGTGTGAGTGGGTGTGTCCGGATCGTCACCGTTGATCAGTATCCAGCTGCGATCACTTACCAGCACCAGCTGCCACTCATCTCATCTCCTATAAATACTTACCACTTTCTCATTCCTTTGTCAGATCGTTGTATGAAGTCTTTGTGTTGCCTGTTCCTGTTCCCGTGCTTCGTGTCCCGTCTCGAGTTCCTGTGTTCCGGTCATCGTCGTGTTGGATTTCGTCTCTTGTCTGGATTACGTTGTCACTCTTCAGAGCACTCTGCACTTCACCCTTCACTCCGTGTCTGACCATCGAAGTCCCTGCGTCACCGCCTGCATCACCTGGACTTTTCATCATCATCATCATCATCATCATCATCATCTTTATTTGCTCAATAAAGAGTAATTTTACTTGCACCTTGTGTCCTCGTTCCTGTCGTAACAAAAGAAATATACTAGGCTACTTATAAACATAACACTAAACTGCCAATAGGTGGCGGCAGGCGGCCGTATTAATGAGTGAGTCATTTATTCATTCATTCAAACGATTCGTTTAAACGGTTGATTCATTCAAGAATGAGACAGATGTTTAAGAATGGGTCATTGAATCTTTGACTCAACTGAACCGATTCGGGTCAAAATGCTGAATCATTCAGTAATGAAAACAATGAGTGTTCCTGTGAGATGCGCTGTGGTTCTGCTGTGATTTTTGTTTGGAACTATTTTCGCTGCTGGAACAGAAGACAAACAGCCAATATTACATCTAAAATGTAAGTGACTAAATTTGAACTGTTTATTGAACTGTTGTAGGAAATCAATGTCACATTTTGATATTGTATTCAGGAAAAATAATTGAGGCTGCTTAACACATATGTTAAAATATAGAAACTCCACATTTAGATTTTTAGAGGCAGTTACAGTATGTTGTTAACTGAGTTTGTGTGTGTGCTGCGCTCATATAGATTTCTCCTCAAGAGGCTGCGCGAGGGTCAACAGCACAACCTATTTATTATCCACAATCGATCGCAACAACATAGCTACAATAAATGTAATAAAATCAGAATCATTCTCTCGGTTTAGTGATTCCCTAGTTATTTATTTTGTTTGTTATTGATGTTCTAATCAGGCTACTTGACTTGTCTTAAATTAAGGTCTAAAGGTCTTAAATTTGATTGACTAAACCCTGCAGAAACCCTGTATGAAAGTAGAAATTAACTAAAAAACGTTCGCTCTGTTCTGCTCACTCCTCGCGTTGGACGCGCACTGTTATGAAGGCCTGTGCAGCCGTGAGCTTTTCAGTTTAATTTTAAAATTAGTGCCATTTCTGTTGGGGGAGTGGGGGGGGGGGGGGGTATTGCTTGAATTTATTTTACAAAAACATGTGCTATAATTCAGATCAATATATTTGTTTTCCTTAAAATTATTCTCATCTGAATTACAAATAATTTATTTCTGTATAAAATAATACTATATGACTAAAAACGCATTTGTGATCTTTTCTTTTTTAATCAATAACTTAAAAATAAACAGATTAGTGCTCTGTTTGAGGTCAAGAAATTAAAACCAATGCAATATGATGAATGTTTAAAAGATGGCACCGGCAGACTGTTTTCAACAGGTTAGATAAATATTTCTTGCTTTTAAACAGTGTGTGTGTGTGTGTGTGTGTGTGAGAGAGAGAGAGAGAGATTGTGTCTGTTACAAGAGTTTAACCCTTTAAGGCCTTGTCTTTTTGAATATATATCTTTTTTTTATTAAAAAGAAAATGTGCATATTACAACCCATATATTTTAAATGCATTGTTTGCTTTTAATTAAATTAAGATTGTATGTTTGGTAATTGAACCTAAATAAATTTAAAATGAATGTGCTATATTTCAGATCAATATATTTGTTTTCCTTCATTTTAATCAACACTAACTTTATTCTCATCTGAATTATAAATAAATTATTTCTGTATAAAATAAAAAATCCCGAATAATCCAGACCAACCAGAGCGCACTATTTCTACAACATCATCAGTGCTGAAGCGGAACTACCAGAGCCGTTCGGCAGATAGCGAGCAGATATTTTGATATTTTGTGTCACGTCGTGCACAATAACCCTAAAGGCACCAGGGTGGCGATGCCACCGGCTTTTTATATATATATATATATATATAAATATAGCTGCGAGCAGCGATGAAGGGCCAAAGCCGGTGGCACCACCACCCCGGTGCCTTTAGGTAACTAAAGGAACCGGGGTTGCGGTGCCACCGGCTTGGGCCCGTAATCGCTGCTCACAGCTATATTTCTTATTATGATTACATGTCTAAATATAATTTCCCGGTTATTCATAAGGAATTTCTTACCATGGTAAAAGCTATACCAAATGGTCTTGTTCATTTAATGAAATGTCATTTATCATTTGAAGAGATTGTAAAGAGTGAAAATAAATGTCTGATTGAAGACAAAAGTATTTACGATCCAAAATGTAACAATAAAACTATAAGAAATGTGTTTCAGTCAAGAAAACGAATTACCCCACGAGGGAATTTTTTTTGGGAATTCCTTGATAAAAAAAAGATTAATTGGAAAAAAGCATGGTTTTTACCTTATAAATATTGTATCCCCAACAAGGTGAAAGAATTACACTTAAGAATTTTGCACAATATATATATACCACCAACGAGATCACATCTAAATTTGGTAATGTTCATTTGAATTGTAATTTCTGTAAAAGTTGTACTGAGTCAATTGATCATCTTTTCTTTGGGTGTTCTCTTGTCAAAGAATTTTGGTTTGAACTGTCAAAACACCTAGCTTCAAAGCTAAAATTGGAAATTGATTTAACATTGGGTCATGTAATATGTTATTTTTCACATTGTAATAATAAAATAGAATATAGCCTAAGTGAAATATTTTTATTTTATTGGCAAAATATTTCATGCAAATATTCTTTAAGAGTACCCAAATTAAATATTTTTCTTTGTGACTACAATTATTTTATTAAGACACTAAAAATAATTAAGAACAAAAAAGTGCCAAATTTGTGAAAATGTATGATATGTTGAGTGTTATGTAATTTAATTTACTTCCTCTGTGTTTTTTTTTCTCTACTGTAATTCATATTCAAATTGATTTGTGCTGTTTCCTTTTACTTATGCTGTCATCTGTTGTTATCTGATTGTTCTTATGTCAATAAAAAAAACACGAAAAAAACACACACGAGCATGGCACAGCGGTGCATGGCACGGCGGCCCGACGCACACAACACAACTGCTTAATAAAGAAAAAGCACCATGACCAAACCACAATAGAATATATATGATAAAAAGAAGCATGACCTTATTACAGTTTTTCTCGATTGCTTAAACACGTTTCTTGAAACTATGCCTCGTATTCTCAAAACAGTAAACACAAATCCATAACGTCTCACCCAGTTTCCCAAACAACCTATTTTCAGGTCAAAATGAAGCTCTACACTCAAAACCATTCACTCTTGCTGAAAAACCAAACTTTGCCCTCAGACAGGACACACAAGCCCTCAAAATAACACACACTACAACATAGTCTAACACACTGGTGCAATAAATTCAAAACAACATTTCCAAAACTGGTCAGTTATGTTACTTGTGGTTCCCCTCCTCACAAACCTTTTCACATGATGAACAAAAGATACAACCAATGGATACATTGGCATATTTGTATTCATTCATGTACAGTACAACACAAAAAAAAAAAAAAAAAAAAAAAAGATTATAAACAGATACTTTTTACTGTAACTCTCACACATCCTTTTTACAGGAAAAAATGGAAACATACAGAAAATATCTGTATGCGAGGCAATTTGATGCATTTCTTTATTACAGTAGTACATATTACATAGTGCAACAGTAGATGTGATGTCAAAGCACAGAGTACAGCACAAGTTACTGTACAGAGCAGTTTTACTGTAAGTACACCTACCTGTTTTCCTCCCTGAAAGTTCTGATGATGGAGGCGACGGTAAAGCGGCTCAAATTAGGCTGTACTCGTTGCCCAGCCTCCCTCATAGTCATGCCATGGACAAGGACATGATCAACTAAAGTGGCTCTAATTTCATCCGAGACTGCTTGTCTCCTTGCCCTTCCTCCTCCTCCTCCTCCTCCTCCTCTCCACCTCCACCTCCACCTCCACCTCCACCTCGTCTACCTCGTCCTTCACCATGTCCCCCTCTTCCTCTTCTTCCTCCTCCTCTCCCTCCTCCTTCACCACATCCTCTTCCTCCTCCTTCACCACGTCCTCCTCTTCCTCTTCTTCCTCCTCCTCTCCCTCCTCCTTCACCACATCCTCTTCCTCCTCCTTCACCACATCCTCCTCTTCCTCTTCTTCCTCCTTCTCTCCCTCCTCCTTCACTACATCCTCTTCCTCCTCCTTCCCCACGTCCTCTTCCGCTCCCTCCTCAACCTCTTCCTTCATTTTTTTTTGGATCCATTGTTCCAAAACTCAAATGAACTGACTCTGGCACTTTTATGTATCTTGAAAGTTCTGATTGATGTGTGTTAAATTGTGACTCTTAGTGTTTTCACCTGGGTAATTGTGTGCTATTTGAGCAGAAACTATGCTGACTTGAGTGAACAATATTGAATGCTAGTGCTTTCTAAATGACCACATGGTCTAGGCAATGAAATATTAAGGGAATTGTGTGTAGAGTTTTGCAGTGACAGTTCAACAATTCTGACTCATGTGTCAAAACAGGGAATAGTGTTTATAGTTTAGTGAAATGGGTGTGCTTTTTGATAAATGGCATTATGGTTTTGAAATTTTAGTTCAAAAGCCTGGTTATAGTGTTTAAGCAATTGAGAAAAACTGTTATATACTACCGTATTTTTACGCTCTGATTGTGTTAACTCAGAACATGCAACTATCTGTGACTGTGAAGCAATATTATCTGCCTGCAGACACGGAGGCTGCATTTTCAGGACCGCATTTCTAGGGCCCTAGTTTTTTGTGACAGCGCCACCTACCGAGTCGGAGAACCGCAGTCCCAGGAACGCATTTCCAGGACCCTAGTTTTGGAGGACCGAAAAAAGTGCCACCAAGGCAGTATTTCCACCCAGTTTTAACTAAATTAGAGGGGTTTTTTTTTTTTTTCAAGTTTTATTACACCCAAATACTACTTTCTTTATTGCAATTAAACCAGGTTCCTAGCAATGTTGAGGAATTATTGGGTCTATAGCATACTATAATAACTCAAGTAAAATAAAGGAATCATGTTATAGATAGACAGATAGATAGATATTTATTAGTCCTTACGGAAATTCATTTTGTGTCATACAGCAAACATCAGATCAAAAACATCAAGAGACCAACAACCAAACAACTGCTTTGCCAACACAAACATCCCCCTTGAGTGCTATACAAATTATACTAAGGTGCAACTCCCCGACACCCCAAGATTCAACTCTGTTTAATTATATCATCTCATCGCTTGTTAAGAAATCCAATACTAGTAGGCACAAATGACCTGCGGGCCCGGTGGGTTCGGGGAGATGGCACCCTGTACCGTCTGCCTGATGGTAACAGCTCATACCCGCCAAATAGGGGATGTGATACATCTCTAGTAATTGCCTGCCCTTTCTTCACCAGTCGGAGCTCACAGGTCGTTGTCATGCTAGTTTGCTGTACCCCGGCAATCTTACTGGACAGATTAACTATCTTATGCAGCTTATTTTTATTATTCACTGACAATGTAAAATACCAGGCAATGGAACAAAAAGTTAATATGCTTTCCACAAAGGAGCGATAGAAAAGAACCAATATATCTCTGTCCACATTAAAAAGTCTCAGTTTACGCATAAAATATAAGCGCTGTAGCCCTCTCTTATAAATAACATCTGTATTAAAATTCCATGACAGTTTAGCATCAATTATTGTTCCTAAGTATTTATAATCTTTTAGTCTAATCTTTAATCTTATAGTCTTTTCAGTCACTAGATGGACCACATTTTCAAGTACAGAGGGAAGACAAGGATGACTCTGGGGGTAGATTTAAGATTGTGTATTTTACAAAATAATATATAACACCTGAACTTGAACACACAAAATAATATATTACAACTGAAATTGAACACACAAAATATTTTACAAAATAATAGGCTATATAACAACTGAACTTGAACACACACAAAAACAAATTTGATCATGACGTTAACCACATAGACAGAACTTCAATGGACGGACAAACACATGGACAACATCATCACCGACTCCTAAGAGAGAGAAAGAGAAGTGAATTAAATAAGGAACATTTAGTTGAACATTTTTAAGTTAATTTCATATAAATAAATAGACATAAATTAGGCCTAAGCCTAGTAACTTACTTAATCAATTTATTTATTTATGTTTTGTCATACTATTGCATACCCTGAGCTGTGTCCTTGATAACACTTCATATATAGAGTACAGTATGTATACAGTAATATAGAGTACAGTATGTATACAGTAAATGACACAATCTAACACGTGGGATTTTAACAGTCAATTATTATAATGGCCTCTCTGATATGTCTGACTATTAAAATGTCAAATGTCTTAAGACTCTTAACCATTGTCTCAACTTTATAAAACCATGTCAAAATGAAGAGACGTACACATAACATGTATTGTGGGTTACGTTAAACAGGCTGACTGTGAGCACGTGACAGTGAAAACATTAAGATTATTTTAACTGAATTAAAATGGAAAAACAAGGAGTAATTAACAAGCTTTCAGAACGAACATGCTACAGTTTATTGTGCTGTCAAAATAAATCAAGACAGGCTTATCATGCAACAGTTCCATTAAATGAACGTGCTAACAATTCATTTTCCAGCATTAGAGGCTAATATATGATGGCTATGCATTCAAGACTGTTTAGCAAATCACCAGCACGTTGGCAACGTTAACTTTCCAATGAAATGCATCACAATTGTTTTTAAAGTTATAAAAATGGATTCGCATTTGATACTCACACTCTGAATGTCATCCATCTTCGCTGGTCCTCTAATTCGATAGGTGGCGTTGTCACTAAAAACCTAGGGTCCTAGAAATGCGGGCCTAGAAGTGTGGTCCTGAAAATGCAGCCTCCGTGTCAGCAGAAGTGGTTGCTAGATCTCCAGTAAAGCAGGTGGCAGTATAAAGATAGTAGCTTAGGAATTTGAATTACCAATACTCAAAATGGTAGAGGAATTAGCAGTAACAGATGAAGAGAAGGCAAAAATATTTCGAGATGAGTTTATTAAGGTTAACTCTTCTAGAAACTTGTGTGAAGAGAGAAAGAAAATAAGAGAAGAGATGTTAAAAAGAAATCCGACAGTGAAAGACAGAAGGGAAGTTTTGGACAGTGTATTAGATGTTCCATTTGGAATGGCAGAATTGAAGAGAGCATTAAAAGAGTGAAAGAATCCACAACTGGGCAAGATGGAGTGAGCTGTAGTATGATAAAAAAATTAAGTGAAAAAGCATTGGGTGTAATATTGGAGTTTTTAAACAGGATATGGGTGGAAGGAGTGTTACCTAAGAGCTGGAAAGAGGCAATAGTTATTCCCATAAGGAAGCCAGGTAAGGATCATAGTATTCCAACAAATTATAGACCAATAGCACTAACTTCCCATGTATGTAAAATGATGGAAAAAATGATTACAGACAGGTTAATGTATTATTTGGAAAAAGAGAAGTTATCTATAAATCAGAGTGGATTTAGGGGGGGACGAGGAACAATGGACCCAGTAGTTTGCTTGGAGACAGATATTAGAAAGGCATTGAGTAATAAAGAGATTGTGATAGCTGTGTTTTTTTACATTGAAAAATGCTTATGACATGGTGTGGAGAGAAGGGTTGCTACTGAAACTGGAATGTATGGGGGTAGGAGGGAGAATGCATAATTGGATCAAAGAATTTCTGGAAGATCGATCAATTAAGGTAAGAGTGGTAGAGTGCATATCATCAAAAGGTATGATAGAGAATGTTACTCCTCAGGGGAGTGTCATTAGTCCATTGCTTTTTATAATCATGATAAATGATGTATTTAAGAGGGTGGATAAAAATATTTGCAGATCTTTGTTTGCAGATGATGGAGCTCTATGGTTCAGAGGGGGGAATATAAAGTATGTTGTGAGGAGAATGCAAAATGCGTTGAAAGAAGTGGAGGAATGGTCACTGAAGTGGGGATTTAAATTCTCAGTGGAAAAAGTGAGAAGATGGAACATAAGTGTAAAAGAGTGTTGAATACAATGAGATGTGTGTCTGGACAAGTCTGGGGGGCAAATAGATATGGTCCTCACTGCAGAACATGAAATCCACAGGGAGGAGTCGGATCTAGATCCATCTCCTCCCACCTTACATACCTAAACCTACCCAGCTCCACCCCCTAATCCCTAAACCCACCCCTAAACCTACCCAACTCCACCCCCTGATCCCTAAACCTACCCAACCCCACCCCTTAATCTGGATCCGACTCCGCCCCCCGGATCTCGTGTACTGCAATGAGGTGCTACTGGGCAAATAGGCTGGCACTGAAAACTATTTATGTAATGTTAATTAGATCAGTTATCGATTATGGAAGCATAGTATATGGATCAGCCGCAAAAACTCACTTGGACAAACTAGAGCAAATTCAAGCAAAGGCATTAAGGATTTGTTGTGGAGCGTACTCTTCTTCACCTGTTTCAGCGTTGCAGGTAGAAGTAGGAGATGCCTCTCAAGTTAAGAAGACAACAGTTAAATGCAGTATACTGGGCAAATCTTATGGGACAGGACAAATCTCATCCTACTTTAAGGGTATTAGCGCAGTGTTGGGAGTATGGGAAAAAGAAGTGTGATAGTTTTGGATGGGTGATTGGTGATTTAGTAAAAGAGTTGGATATTAAAGAGTTAAAAATTACTCCAAGAGTGGTGATACCAGCTGTCCCTTTGTGGATAATGCCACAGCCAGCAGTTGATTTAAAAATGCTAGAAAACAGGCAGAAAGAAGGTCAGAGTGAAAGAGAGGCAATCCAGGTAAGGGAATACCTATGGTTTAATTATGAATATAAAATACAGGTATTTACAGATGCATCAAAAAATCCAGATAATGAGCATGTAGGGGTAGCGTTTGTTGTTCCAAAATTACAGATATCAAATAGAAAATAAGGATATCAAATAGATTATCAGTTTTCTCAGGGGAGTTAATTGCAATAATGATGGCGTTGAGATGGATAAATGAGGCAGGATTAAAGGATGTGGTATGTTCAGACTCTAGCTCTGCTCTTATGTGCATTGAAGCACAACAGTCAAATACTAGACAGGACGTGGTAGTAGAGATATCACAAGAATTATATATGTTACAGCAGAAAAGAGTGAGGTATAATATTCATGTGGGTACCAGCTCATGTTGGGGTAAAAGGGAATGAGACAGCAGACAAAATGGCGAAACAAGCATTGCAAGAGGACAGAATAGAAATGGAAATAACATATAGAGATTAAATTAAAGCAATAATTAAAAAACAAATAAAACAAAGATATATATATATATATATATATATATATATATATATATATATATATATGTTCTTTTTTCTGCATTTCAGAAAAAGTTTGGAAAAAGCTTGGTTCCTTGTAAACCCTGTGTTCTATTGTAAATACTATTTAACATTGTTGGCTCTGTTACAAATTGCATGTTATGTTCCTAGATCATCATGCTGATGGCCTTCTGCAACCCCTGGCCAAGACAAGCACCACTGCTATCCATGAGCAAAGCCTCAAACATAGTGCACTACTGTTCAAAAGTTTGGGGTCTGTAAGATTTATGCTTTTGAAAGAAGTCTCATATTTTAAAATAATTAACCCCAGGTTCTTTCAGTGAGATTGTCCTTGAGAAGCCTGTTGACTAAATAATCAGCTAAATAATAAGCACAAATATAATGGTCGTAGTTATAATTCATTTAACTATTATGATAACAGGATATCATTGGTACATTTTATTTCTCTAGGTCTGTTTTGAATTATGTTGGCCAATGAGACAGACACCATACTGTCCAACTCAAAGGTATTTATTTGTATGTATTTTTTTACTGAGAAATACTGAAATTCTTTTTACTTATAAATGCTGAATGTGGGTCAGGGGGTCGACAACTTTAGGCACGCAAGTTATTTTTCACAGATATCTGGCCAGCTTACTCATGTCTCATACTCCTAGCCTTTAAAATGTTTGAATTTATATCCCCAATGCAATATCAGGGGGTATAGATAACATTAGAGTTCTTAAATTTATGGCTATGCTATTGACACCAGGTGAGATGTAATCCCTAGCGTTTGGCCCTGTGATTCTTCAGGACAAGATCTTGATGCCATCCACACTCAGTACATGAAGTAGGTGAGTTTCACAATAGCTGCCATTATCACAAATCAAGAGACCGAACACATGCTTTTGTCACAGGTCGGGGGGGCCAAGCCAGACTGCACCCACCCCTCAAACCCAGGACCACCTTGAGGAGCGTACCAGAGACCAGATAGACAAGTGGAATAAAAATGAACAATCTTTATTGAATAATAAGAAGGAAATTAAAGAGTCTTGACGTGAGTTTGTCTCCCTTTCCAGGAAGGGGGACCCGCTTTTGGACCCTAGAGGGTGAGGGGTTTGACTGCCGTTCCAGCAGCAGGTAAGTGTCTGGGTAAGTAGACCTTCTTGGGCGTGACACAGGCGGAACGAGGTCCGGACGGGCCTGGACCAGGATCGAGGACTCGGAGGGGACTCTTTCACCAGACAGGTGAGTGGCAGATACGTATACCTCTCCAAGGACAAGCAGGACGGCGGAGCCTCACTGGGGGACAGGTGGGTAGATGGGTCAGTATGTTCTTGAGCCGTTTCTCGTCCCGGATATACTCAGCACGGGGGCTGTGGGCCAGGAGGGAGCCCCTCGCCAGTCAGGTAGACAGCTGGGTATGTATAGCTCCTCAGAGCAGGGCGCACTTCCGTGTCGTCGCTGGACAGCAGGTGCGGGTTCCCTTGTGTCTCTTCTCCTTCCTCGGGGTTCAGTCGTCAGCAGAGGTATCCCTTTATTTCAAAGACAGATACAATTTTACAAGCTCACTTCCCTTTACAATGGGGCAAGGACTTAGAGCGGGTGGCTGTGTTGACACGATGCGGCCAGGGCAAACCTCGGCTTCAGGCAGGCATCGCACAAGACGACAGCAGCAGAAGACTCATCTACTTGAACGAACAAACAGAGCAATTTATACAGGTGCAGGCACACTCCTCTGTAGGATGGAGAATCGGGCTTATGGCTGGACTGGGTGGCTCTAGCAGACAGTACTACGGCTAGGGTGTGTCCTTCCTTTAGGCAGGCATCACACAAGAAGGCAGTGGCAGAAGAATCTTCTATTTAAATAGACAGGACACGTTATACGGGGCAAACACACTTCTCTTCAATATCAGAACAATGGCTTATAGCCCGAGTGGAACATGCACATTCAACACTGAGGCTTTTTCAGAAAACACTGGGCGAAAATCTGAACTGGGGAATACTGGCAGTTAAATATACATATCCACCCACACACTGCAACTTCACGTCAGGTCCAATACTGTGTGACACTTCAATTCGGGCACTGCATATCCACTCTCTCAGTGCAATAAGGCCAGCACTCACCCAATAGTCAAGCCTTCCACTGTTATGTTGAATCAGCACTCAGAAGATGAAGAGATGCAGATGACTTCTCACAGCATGAAAACAGCGTCTTCAATACTCTCTCACTCTCAGATGAAGATATCAGGATTTCAATGATGACTCAGTTAACACTCTTAAGTGACAGTTACACTCGTAATCAATACACTTCACAATTCCTTATGCAACTCAGTGCAAGGCATGCATTCACACAGATTCGATGTTTTATTACTTAACTTCCTCTCAGGAATGATGGCGTTCTCCAGTCTTGACTGTATCTCCACACTTCTCCCACTTTCCATCCAGTTCACATTTCCAGCGTGTATTCACACAAATCACTGTAGCACCCTTAAGCGAGCCAAATCCTCACAGCCCTTTCCAAAGATCCCAGCGAATTCAGCCACTGCCAAAGAAACAATTTCTCCCGGGGGAGTACCACCCTCAATGTCTTCTTCTTATTCTTCTGTTATTTTTTTGGCAGTTTACAGTCAAAGTGTATTACCACCATCTACTGGGCTGAGATGCAATCAATGAATGTCATTCACACAAAAAAAAAAAAATAAATAAAAATAAAAAAAAATTTCAAATCCTATTTGCTAGTTTTGTTTCTTTAATAAATGTTATCATAGCATTAGTGATGTTTCCTGATCTATTCTCACATAATAATGTTTCTAACGAAAATGCTTTTTTTTTCTGCATTCACTTCCCTCTTCAGTTTTTCTCTTTGTCTGGAGAATCTTATGCACCTTAAAAGAACATGATCTACATCCTCACTCACTCCACATATCTCACATTTTCCAGATGGATGTTTATGTATAATGTGTAAGCTATTATTTAAACCAGTATGGCCTATTTTCATTCTTGTAAACCAAACCTCTTCATGTCTATTTAGATAACTATGTTTGCTACTTGAAATATCTTTTTGTATATTGTATAAGTGTCTACCTTTCTTCTCCTTATCCCATTTAGCTTGCCATATCTTGTTTACTTTTTGTTTAATGAGTACCTTAACTTCTGATTTACTGAGTGGAATGCTTAATTGAATTTCCTCTTCTTTGGTTGCCTCTTTTGCCAGCTTGTCTGCTTCCTCATTACCATCAACTCCTTTATGGGCAGGAACCCATACAAACTGGATTGATATTCCCTGCTGACTAATTGCAAATATGATATTATTAATTTCAATCAATAAGTCCTGTCGACATGATGATTGTCCATTTTGAATGGATGTGAGAGATGACATAGAATCCGAACAAATAACTGCTTTAGGGGGCCTAACTTCCTCTATCCACTGCAGTGCCATAATAATGGCTGTCATTTCAGCTGCAAATATGGACAGATGATCTGATGTTCTTTTTTTAATTGAGATTTTGTAATCAGGGATGTAAGCTGCAATACCCATTTTGCCCTCTGAGTCTTTGGATGCATCTGTATATATCTGTGTTGTATTATAGTACCTACTTTCTAAATAATGCTCTATATTCTGATACACTCCTATATTTATCTCTTTAGTTTCCATGTTCACCATCGGGAAACAAAACAACCAAGGTGGAGTTGTTCCTAGGGGCACAGTCTTGCTACAAATAATATTATCTATTTCTAATTGATTTGCTAGTTTGTTAGCATCCCAACCAAAGCTACAAATCTGGGATCTTCCATATTCCCAACACTCATTAAGAACTTTCTTAGTAGGGTGTGACACATCCTGTCCATTTAAATTAATCCAGTACGCCATACTCAGCTTAAGACGTCTGAGATTTAGAGGCATTTCTCCTGTTTGTACTTACAACGCTGGTATCGAAGAAGTTCTAAATGCTCCACAACATATCCGCAGACTTTTAGCCTGCATTCTATTGAGTTCATTAAGTAATGTCTTAGATGCTGAAAGATACACCATACATCCATAATCCAAAACTGATCTTATCAGTGCAATATAAATTATTTTAAGGGACATCCCAGAAGCTCCCCAGTTGTATCCTGATAAACATTTCAAAACATTAATACCCTTTTTGCATTTCTCAATTATTTTCTGAATATGTTCCTTAAATGTTAACTTAACATCAAACCACACTCCCAAATACCTAATATTATTAACTTGCTTTAAAGACTGGTTATATAGTTTAAGCTCTACTATGGGATTTACTCTTTTCTTTGAAAAACAAATAAATTGAGTTTTCTCTACAGACAAATGAAAACCCCACTCAAATGCCCATTTTTCTACCTTGTTGATAGCTAGTTGCATCTTATTTCTAATATTATCAATATTACGTCCTTTTATCCACAAAGCTCCATCATCAGCATATAACATTCTATTGATTCTAATGTCATCTATTGTATCAAAAACATCATTAATCATAATGTTAAACAGTACTGGACTGCAAACACTACCCTGAGGTGTTCCATTTTCTATTGAATATATTTTCGAGAAGTTAACCCCAACTCTTACTTCTATTGTTCTATCCTTCAAGAAATCTCTAATCCAGTTAAACATTTTGCCACCAATATCCATCCTATTCAGCTTAATTAACAGGCCCTCTTTCCATAGCATATCATATGCTTTCTCTATATCAAAGAATGTTGCTAGAACTGACTCTTTATTGATTTGCGCTTTCCTTATTTCATTTTCTAAACATATAACAGGGTCCATTGTAGTACGTCCACTACGGAACCCACTCTGGTGTGGGGAGATAATCCCTCTTTTTTCAATTTCATATACTATTCTTCTTGTGACCATCTTTTCCATTAACTTACACAGATTGGATGTTAATGCTATTGGCCTATAACTTTTAACTTCAGTTTTATCCTTTCCTGGTTTCCCAATAGGAACCACTACAGAATGTTTCCAACACACAGGCAATCTTCCTTGTTCCCATATCTTATTATAAAGACTTAAAATGACATGTTTAGATACGTCATCGATTTCATTAATCATTTTATAACATATGCCATCTTTCCCTGGTGAAGTGTTCTTAACCCCACTTAACGCTCTCCTAAGTTCAAATAAAGTAAAATCCTTATCAAGTACACTTTCGCTTATTGCCTTCTTTTCCAGTAACCCTTTATTTTCATCTATTACTTTAACCCTCCAAGCTAATTCTTCATCAGTTAAGTTATGTGAGCTATGGACCTTAATAAAACCTTTCGCAAGCATCTCTGCTTTTTCTTGATTTGTTACTGCCTCCACACCATTGTTTTTAATTACAGGTAGAGAAAATTCCCTTCTAATGCCTCCCATTTTTTTAATCATACTCCAAACATCACCCACTGCCCCTATTTTACCACAAAAGTTACGCCAATATTTCCTTTTAGTCTCTTTTATGATTCGTTTAACTTTCGATTGTGATTTTTTATATTCCATTAAGTTGGCATATGAATGATTTGATTTAACAATTTTGAAAGCTTTATTCCTAACTTTAATTGCTTCCTTACAATCATCTGACCACCAAGGTACCATTCTTTTATTCCTTATTCCAGTAGATTTTCCAAGAACCTCCTCCGCTGTCTCACACAATATATTTGTAATTGTTGAGTTTAATTCATCAACATCATTACTTATATCTGACATTATTTCCATCAGCCTACCACTTGCCTTCATGCTATATAACCCCCAATTTGCTTCTCTCATTTTCCATCTTGGAAACCAATTTTCTTCAATACACACTTTTTGATTTCTAATACTTAACCAAATACTATAGTGATCTACCAAGAGAATTTTCATTTACCTCCCACTCACTTACCCCTGCTATCTGATCTGATACTATTGTGAGATCTATTGCTGACTCTGTTCCATGAGATGCATCAAACCTAGTGTTCCTTCCATCATTTAAACATACCAACTTATTATCATCCATAAACTCCTCAATAGTGCGCCCATTTTCATCTACCTTATTACCTCCCCACAGATTGTTATGTGCATTAAAATCTCCACACAATACTAACATTCCTTTCTCTCCCCCACACATACAATCTAGCATTTCTCTCAAGATTTTTTTACAAGGATTATAAAAGTTGACAATTTTAATCTTAGTTTTACCTACCCAAATCTCAACCAAGACTGCTTCAATCTCTTTATCTATATTTAAAGTTCTATAATGAATTCCCTGCTGAATAAATGTAGCCACTCCACCTCCCACAGTATCCCTATCTTTACGTATTGCTGTATATCCATATATTATGAAGTCAAGTGATGGTTTTAACCATGTTTCTTGTATACAAATAATGTTTGGTTTAATATCTTGTTCCTCAATAAAGTGTTTAAACTCCTGACCATTAGAAATTAAGCTCCTAGCGTTCCACTGAACAATAGATAAAGTCATTATTAACTACCACCTGGTGCTTGGCTGTCCAGCCTGTCAGATACCCCTAATACCATGTTATGAATGGAATTCACTGACAGCTCATGAATTTCTAGATACTTTTCCGCTGCTTTTTTAATTATTTTAATTCTATCATTTCTACTTGTCACTTGAGCTGAACAATTTACCACTTCCACCATAAAAGCAATGAAATTTCTCTTATCCACAATTAAAGTGTCTTCAGTTACTTTACAACATTTCTGAGTCGTTTGATCTTGACTAGGGGGTAAACCTACTGGGGCCATATTCACTTTAACCCTGGGTTTTTCTTGGTTTTCTTTGTCAACCTTTTTAATGGCTTCAGCATAGGTAATACTCTCTTTTACCTTAACATTTTGCACTTGAACTGCTCTTTTATGCATCTCACACCCTTTGTAGGCAGCACTGTGTTCACCTCCGCAGTTACAACACTTGATTTGTGTTCCTTCTTCACATTTACCGTAGTCATGTTCGCCTCCACATTTAGCACATCTTGTTTTTGACTTGCATGCAGAAGCAATATGTCCATATCGCTGGCATTTAAAGCATCTAATTGGGGGGGGGAATATAAGTCCTCGTCAAATAACTTACATACCCAATTTTGATTCGTTCAGGCATCTTAACCTCATCCAACACTAACAAGACAGACAAGCTTGGTCCTTTAATTCCATTCCTTACTATTGGCAAACGTTTAACTTTTTTGATTCTAACTTCTTTTATATTGCTCTTAATATCATCTTCCGACAAATCTGTCGATACACCTGATATCACCGCCATTATTTTATCCCTTTCTTCCCAATCTTGGGCTTTTACGCTTTTCCCCAGCAAAGTTTTAAGCTTCATCAATCCCATTCTCTGATCTCTATCTTGACAAACAACTAACAGGTTTCCATCTTTTAACGTTCTGACGGAGCAAACTTCGCCTACTTGCTTGTAAATTGCTTCACTGACTTTCAATGGGTTTATTGTACAGGGGGTTTGAAATCGGATCACAACCTTAATATCATTCCTCACTCTTTTCACTTCATCATCTTGTTTAGTTTTCCCTTTCCTTTTCTTCGATGCTCTTTGAACCAAATTCCATTTACCTGACTCATCGTCATCTTTACTTACAGTACTCTCCTTGTCACTGTCCTCTAACAACTCCTCCAAATCATTATTTTCACCTTCATCTACTCCTACCAATCCATGATTGCATCCCAGTCCACCAAACGCCATTGTACGCGCCCTTGCGTTCCTGTCAAGGAAACCGCGCGCGCCCGCTCGCTAGTGTATCGAAGTCCGCGAAGGCGTCCAATGAGTAGTCCCACCCTCAATGTCCTCTTCCATTTCCTTTTTAACTGCTCATTCAGCCCCGGAGCCCTATCGCCGATCCTCACACCAATCGCCTGCACCTGATTCCATTTTCCTCATCAGCTGTCGCTGTTATGGAAACCAACAACAGTGGAACCGGCTCGGTGTTTCACTGATAACGCTCCGGGGGGAACACACTTCCAACGGACATTGGTTCCGCTTCCTTTGTCACTTGTGACACTTTCATCCATATGAACTCACCCATGTGTAGGAATGGGTATCGAAACCCAGTATTTAATGGGAAGACCACATTATCGATAAGCTTGGACGTTATCGGCTCTTCATACAACATGTGTTTTTCAGGCTGGTGAGTATATGTGAAGACTATAAATTTACTGTTTAGTGTTATTTTTTGTATTATTTTTCTTTATTTATTTTCATAATAATTTCACAATGTATTTTGTCAAGTCAAAGTATGTTGTACATGTGTGTGGATGAGTGATCTGGGATGAGTTACATATTTTGCGTAAAGGTATTTGCAAAATGCAATGTTCAGTTAGCAGAGATGTTCCAATGATAATGATACTTCAAATGTGTACAAGCTCGCAGAAACTGAGGTAAATTGGCGTCCATTCTTACGTTCAATGTCGTGGATAAAACCTTTGATCCAGGTACTGTATCCCTTTATTAACACAGCCCGGGGGATGTTTCAGTCACTGGCACTCTGCTTCACATTTTGCATCGTTATTTCGGGCAGACGGGAAAGATTTGTGGTCCACACTGGAGTTTCCATTGCTGGTGCTGCAGCGTCGCGAGCATACTTCCGGGTTAGTGTACCCCTCAGCGGCGTTGCGTTTTCAAAATGGCCGCCAGGTGAATAAGGCGAATAGTCAAAAAAAAAAAAAACTAAACTAAATGTTTGTCTACAAAAACGAAACAAGACTAAACTAACTCACCCAGCAAAAAACGTTGTTTTTTGTGCTAAATCAAGTTGCCTCGTCAATAAATGAATTATAAGCACATATTTTCGCAAACCATTAATATCTACATAATTTTGTCAGAAATCCAGCGCTCCCTGGTGGTTTATATCTCGTTGAAAACATTTGTGCTGTATATTAGTAGGCTAACTCTATTTCTGAACAGTTATTAGGCCTAATAATCACTAGGCTACATTTAAATATGCCTAATGCATCCATAAATACATTAAACATCACAGTAGTAGGCTAAAAACACAATACACCCCAATAAACAACAGCAATTAAATAGCATATGAATAACTGCATATTAATATATTCATAGCCTATATGAAGCACTGTTAAATATATTTGAAATATACTTAAAGCTTAATTGTTCCTCGTGTTATCTGTAAATTTGTGTAGCTATGAGAAAATATGTCCATGCTAGACTATAGACATAGACTATATCATATAGTTTTTGCAATTTCATTTCTACACCACGTTTACCATTAGGCTACATTAAATAATAGCCTACTACTATACTTCAAACATTGTTTTACATTTTCAATGCTTTCATTCTGGCCATCGTCAAACTGTAAATGGAATGACTCATTCCATTTACAGTTTGACAATGGCCACATACCTACGATCCACTATGAATCAAGTTTCAGGATATGTTTTCAGATTATCAAATAATTCACTCCATCAATTCTAAATGTATGTAAATGCTGCGTGACTTCTGTATTTTAATGGGCGCGTGCGCTGAAAATTCGAACCGCATCTGAACTGGAGAGGTTACCATGGAAACGGGACTGCAGCTCAACTGATACGCTGCAAAACTCCGTCTCTCACTGTTGTTTTAACTACTTTCAGGTAAGTTTAGTCCCTGAAATTACACAACTAGTACATCCAAATGGTTCTGACACTTTCTTTCATGTAAATGACTCGCTTTCGTTGAATATTTACTGTATAGAAATGGTTGTGTCTTCGAAAAAGTCAGTTAGCATCTTATCGTTAGGCTAACTTAACTAGCAGCTAACGTTAGAGGCAAGTTAGGTTAAGCTGTAAGTTTGGGCCTTTAATCGCATTTTATGTGTAGATGAGACATTTGATAGTTTTGTAAAGGTTTTGCTGGTAAGCTAATGTATTTTAATCTAAAAGTATGCACTGTAAGTTAGCCTACAGTTTAATTAATAGTTTTCACTTGACGTCACTCAATCAAGCAAATAGCCTAGAATTTATCTATGACTGAAATCTTGCACGTATATGTACTAGAGGGAAAACTCCACTGTACTTCACATTTTGGACAACCATTGTTTTTTATACATTTACGTTTTCTTTCTCACAGATGCTGGAGAAAAAACAGCCAGGCTAAAGCATTCAAAGTGGAAACTTCTGTCGTGGCTCAACAATCCTTGCGAGCCATGGCTAACTCTTTCACTTAAAATATAATTCAAGTAATTTTTTTTATATATATATATATATATATATTTGGTTGGGACGAGTCACTGAGTATTTCATTATAGAATATCGAATAGGTTGTGCGATTATTGCCTAAAAAAAGATTCATGTTTTCAGTGCTTTTAAGCGCTCTGCCAATAAAGCATCTCAAATCTGTCACAAAGAATCAGCTAAAATATTCATGATTATGAATATGTCAAATATAGCTAGGAGACATTTTAATTGTTTATTAATAAGTGTTTTCTGTCTGTCAGTGTGTTGACGATGCTAACTCGTGATATTCGCAGTAGTGAACGCGCCATGCAGTGAGAAATGCACATTTTATACGGATTACATAAGCGTTTTGAATAGTCCTGTTTAAATTAGACATACAGGCCTATATATTTCTCAGGTCTGCGAGGCAATAGGCTACCTTATAAGCCGAGTTTCGGTTCATTTTTCGAGACGAGCTCCAGTTCAGGGCAGTCGCCGACGCCTCCGTGTCGTTTTTATCTATTGTCTGCTATATTTAACTTACTTCTTATTTATTAAATCCAGGTTATTGGTTGATGATACATTAAAATGAAGATACAATTCATACAAAACGAAATTCACCTCAATAGGGCTGTAACGATACGCAATCGAAATATTTAATCAACATTGTATTTTTTTTCCATCAATACTTTTAGCATTATTTATTACAGCACTGATTCTTGGGAATTTGGATAAAACAGGTTTTAATTTTGAAAATAAAAAGTTAGTTAATTTACAAAATCTGAAGGTATATCATTATAGACCAAGGTCTTGGCTGTTCAGCAATGTACCGGTGCAACCTCCTCATTTTGTATTTTTTTCATAAACTAGGAGTTTTTTCAGTTATTACTTTGTTTTTGTCAACACCGTCAGACTCAATAAAAAGCTAATTATTATGTATTTAGAGTTTTTAAATCATTATCTGGCATTCTTAGTACACATATATGCTGTTAAATGTTGAATATTCACTTTTGTTCATTTTTTTATACTGTTTCACGTGTACTCCCTTAAAAGATCTAACATCATACAACATTTACTTTAAGCCTAAAGACATAAAGTAATATGCTTTTATTTAACAAACATATTTTTGTATTAAAAGAGACTATTACTTTAATAACTCAACTGCACTAAAGAAACATATTGTACGCATATTCATTTTAAACAAATAAAACTCCCTCTGACGGTGGTGACTTTAGAACTGACGGTGGTGACACTAAACTGACGGTGGTGACAGTGGCCTCATTACAACATATAATTCCAAACTTTATACCACTCAAGTCAATGGCTTCTTGCTTAACAACTTTATTTAACTATTTGGTCCAAAAAATAACAATCCTGAGCACTGAGATAAACGTTTGTCAAGTACAATTAAGCAATATCATTATTAAAAGTACCCCATCCCCATATCATCAAAAATTAAATCATCATAGTAAAAAATAAAGTCATTACCAGTAGGAATAATGTACAATGCATCACTGACAAAATATTTTTATTTATTTATTTAACCTTTGTTTAACCAGGTAAAATCAGTTGAGAACAAGTTCTCATTTACAACTGCGACCTGGCCAAGACAAAGCGAAACAGTGCGACGAAAACAACAACACAGAAATACACATAGAAATAAATAAACATACAATCAATAAACAAATCCATATGCAAAAGAAAAATCTAATACAAAATACAATTAATTGTATAAATTAACATACACTCAATAAGCCAAAAAAAAAAAAAAAAAAAAAAAAAAAAAAAAAACTATTAACAAGTGCAGTGATCAGTAAACAGCTTTAACAGCTGATGCTTAAAATTGGTAATGGAAATAGGAACCTCTAGTTTCAAGGATTTTTGCAATTCATTCCAGTCGTAGGCAGCAGAAAACTTGAAGGAATGGCGACCAAAAGAAGTGTAAGCTTTGGGGACAGTCAGTAAAATATACCTGCTAGAGCGCATACTACGTGTGGATGTTGCTATGGTTACCAGGGAGCTGAGATAGGGCGGAGATATGCCTAATAAGGACTTATAGATGACTTGGAGCCAATGGATTCGGCGGCGAGTATATAATGAGGGCCAGCCAATAAGAGAATAAAGATTACAATGATGAGCAGTGTATGGAGCTTTGGTAACAAAACGGATAGCACTATGATAAAGTACATCCAGTTTACTAAGTAGAGTTTTGGAAGCTATTTTGTAAATAACATCACCAAAATCAAGGATTGGTAGGATAGTAAGTTTTACAAGGGCATATTTGGCAGCATAGGTGAAAGATGCTTTGTGACGAAATAGAAAGCCGATTCTAGATTTAATTTTAGATTGGAGATAGTTAATGTGAGTCTGAAAATTAAGTTTACAGTCTAACCACACTCCTAGATATTTATAAGAGTCCACATAATCTAAATCAACCCCTTCAAGAGTAGTGATGGTAGTTTGGTTGGCAGCTATGGGCAAAGTTCGATTAAAAAGCATGCATTTAGTCTTACTAGCATTTAAAAACAGATGGAGATCACGAAAAGCGTATTGTATAGCGTTGAAACTAGTTTGAAGATTAATTAACACACAATCCAAAGAGGGGCCGGATGTATATAAAATGGTGTCGTCTGCATACAAATGTATCAGTGAATCACCAGCAGCGCTAGCGATATCGTTAATGTATATAGAGAATAGGGTTGGCCCAAGAATTGAACCCTGGGGCACCCCCATAGAGACTGCAAGAGGGCTGGACAGCAGACCCTCCGATTTTACACACTGAACTCTATCCGCGAAATAATTGGAGAACCAAGCAAGGCAATGACTTGAGAAACCAAGGCTATTGAGTCTGCCAATAAGAATACGATGGTTGACAGAGTCAAACGCCTTGGCAAGATCGATGAAGATGGCAGCACAATAATGCCTCCTATCAATAGAGGTTATGATATCGTTGAGAACCTTAAGTGTAGCTGAAGTGCATCCATGACCAACTCGAAAACCAGATTGCAAAGCAGAGAAAATACGATGGGATTCAAAATATTCAGTAATCTGTTTATTAACCTGGAATTCGAAGATTTTAGCAAGACATGGCAGGATAGATATAGGTCTATAAAAATTTGGGTCTAGAGTGTCTCCCCCTTTGAAGAGAGGGATGACCGCAGCAGCTTTCCAGTCTCTAGGGATCTCACACGAAACAAAAGAAAGATTGAATAGGCTGGTAATCGGAGTTGCAATAATTTTAGCTGATAGTTTTAAAAAGAAAGGGTCCAGATTGTCAAGACCAGCAGATTTGTAAGGATCCAGATTTAACAGCTCATTCAAAACATCAGCTGTCCGGATTTGTGTAAAGGAAAAATTAGGAAGGCTTGAACAAGTGGCTGTGGGAGGTACAACGCTCTCCGAGATAGGAGTAGACAAATGAAAAGCATAACCAGCCACAGCAAAGTGCTTATTAAAATTTTGGATTATCATGGATTTATCTGTGGTAACAGTATTTCCAAACTTTAATGCAGTGGGCAACTGGGAGGAGTTACTCTTATTCTCCATAGACTTTATAGTATCCCAGAACTTTTTGGAATTTGTACCGCAGGATGAAAGTTTCTGTTTAAAAAAACTAGCCTTTGCTTTTCTAACTGATTGTGTATATTTGTTCCTTGTTTCCCTAAAAAATTGCATATCGCGGGGACTTTTTGATGCAAGTGCAGTGCGCCACAAGATATTTTTATGTTGATTAAGAGCAGCTAAATCTGGGGTAAACCAAGGGCTAAATCTATTCTTAATTCTCAGTTTTTTTAAAGGAGCATGCTTATTTAATATAGTGAGAAAAGTACTTTTAAAGAAAAACCAGGCATCATCTACTGACGGGATAAGATCAATATCCTTCCAGGACACTCGAGACAATTCGAATAAAAAAGCCTGTTCACAGAAATATTTTAAGGAACGTTTGACAATAAAAAGGGGTGATCGTGTGACCGCAAACCCATTTCGAACACAAGCAATTAAGCAATGATCGCTCAGATCCTGGTCGAAAACAGAGGAGGTATAATTGTGGGGCATGTTAGTCAGAATTATATCAATGATAGTACCCACATTTACTGATTTAGGGTTGTACCTGGTAGGTTCATTAATGATTTGTGTAAGATTGAGAGCATCTATCCTGGATTGAAGAGCAGCCGGTGCGTTAAGCATATCCCAGTTTAAATCACCTAACAACACAAACTCTGAAGAAAGATGAGGGGCGATCAATTCACATATAGCATCCAGAGCATGGCTGGGAGCTGAGGGAGGTCTATAACAGGTAGCGACAATGATCGACTTATTTCTTGAGAGTTGGATTTTTAAGAGCAGAAGCTCAAACTGTTTGGGCACAGACCTAGACAATATTACAGTACTCTGTAAGTTATCTCTGCAATAGATTACAACTCCGCCTCCCTTGGTGGTTCTATCCTGGCGAAAAATGTTATAGTTAGAAATAGAAATTTCAGAGTTTTTAATGGCTTTCCTGAGCCACGATTCAGACACGGCTAGGACATCAGGGTTAGTTGAATGTACTAAAGCACTGAATAAATCAAACTTAGGAAGGAGGCTTCTGATGTTAATATGCAAGAAACCAAGGTTTTTCCGGTTACAAAAGTCAGCAAATGAGAGCGCCTGGGAAATAGGTGAAATACTGGGGACTATAGGACCAGGGTTTAACTCTACATCACCAGAGGAACAAAGAAGAAGTAAAATAAGTGTCCGACTAAGCGCTTTCAGAACTGGTCTTCTAGTACATTGGGTAAAAAGAATAATAGGAACAGATTTCCGAACGTGGTAGGGTAAATTGAAGGCATAATATATCGACAATGGTTTGTTAAAATTTGAGTTCAGTGGAGGAAGACCCAGGCGTTGAGTAATAAAGAGAGAAATTGCATCTCTAAAAACACCAGATAAACCAGGCAAAGTCTCTGCATATGTGGGGGGTGAAACAAAGGAGATATTAGAGACTTGTTTAGAGGGACTAGAGGCTCTACAATAAAGTAAAACAATAATAGCTAACCTATAAAAAAACAACATACAAGGCATATTTAAATAAGAAAAGGGGGCAAAACAGATAAACAGAATAAAAATAAAATTCCAAATAATACCATATAAATAAACAGACCTGCAAACATCAATAGTGAAGTGAAGTAGTCAGCATCTGAATAGCAGCAATGAGGCAAAAGTTCAATGGGCACTGCACTAGAAGATCACAGGCACGACACCCAGAGCGCCCGCAGTCCAGGGCTAGCAGGCCAAGGCCAATGGACGAAACTTCGACGATCACACACACTGGCAGATCAGCCGCAGCGACCCAACAGAACTCCGCGCCGACAACGGAGGGTCCAGGCAGGCCGACAAGGAAAAGCCTGCAGTAACCAAGGCTAATAGGCCGAAGAATAGCGAACGAAGCTTCAGCGTCCACGCTGATCGATCATCCGCAGTAGCTCAGCAACAAAAGGTCCAGGCAGGCCGGCAAGGTAAAGCTGCGATGGCCGCGGCTAGCGAGAGATATTAAACTGTCATCTAGTGTTCTTCTGAAAACTGGACTGTAAACTGTATGTTGGACATAAAGAACAGATAACAAACTGTGGCAAACATTCAAAAAGAAATATATGGGTTCAATTAGCAATAGGCTATCATTAATAAAAGTACCCCGTTGAGTGAGGATATCCATGCACATCCTCAATCGACTATAGAATCTTCACAGCTGATAATCACTCCACCTTTCGCTTTAAACTGCGCTATGCGCAACTTCATTATCTTTGAACTTGGAATGTTCGGAGCAACCAAGCTGGTTGTTTGGAGCTAATTTTTAGTGCAGGCGAAAATCTAAATGAACGTTAGAAAACACAATTTAATTGCTTTAAACGTGTTACGATGCTAGTTGAACTGCTATATAAAAGCAATATAGCACTCGAGTTCGTGAGGATGTTCATGGGTATCCTCACTCTCACTCGCGCTTGCTTAATAGTAGCATGCAGTGTAGGCCTGTATGGAAGAAATATAGGTAGAATTATGTAAATAAAAATATAAAAGAGGTTAATGACACATTACAGGTAATATTGGTATTTATTGTGATAAACAATTATATTCTAGCCTTTGTTGAGGACCATTTGGAGGTTTTTGTCACCAACATCAGACTGTACGTCACCACCGTCAGACAGAAAACCTGACGGTGGTGACGTCTGACGGTGGTGACAAAAAGCTACTCTTTCACATGATATGCATGAGTTGTTCACATTAGCCATCTTGTTTACCCTCTGTTGCTAGCTACTTCAGACCACTTCTTAAAATGTATACATTTATGTCATAATCTAATCTAATATTTTTTATACAAAAGAGACGGTGTTGACATGTTATGGTTGTGACAGTAGCAGTGTCCAAAAATATGAACAAGTTTAAGAGAAAATAGAAAACGTCTCGGTTACTAATGTAACCCTCGTTCCCCGAAGGAGGGAACGGGAGACGTGACGTCGACGTGACGACGTTAGGGGATCACTTCAGGGAGCCCTATCAACTTCGAGTATCTAAAGAACAAGCCAATGAACGTTGGCGTGCGTGAAACGCGTCACGCGCCCCGCCCCGCAGCGCGGGTATAAACAGGAAGCGGACGCCGCACTCATTGTTTTTCGCTGAGGAGCCGAGATAGAGACGGCCGTACAGCGATGGTCAGCAACTGTGGCAGCGGGACGTCACGTCTCCCGTTCCCTCCTTCGGGGAACGAGGGTTACATTAGTAACCGAGACGTTCCCCTTCAGTCGCTCACGTTCGACGTGACGTCGACGTGACGACGTTAGGGGATCCCATGGAAGACGCCATCGGTTGCTGCCACATCCAGCGCCCTACGGAAGGCTCTCAGACCCCCAATGGCTGGGGCGGAAGACCTGCGTAGAGGGAGTTCACTGTTGTTCCTTTAACCCACACAGTGGAACTCTTGGATAACACTGGGAAAGCGTGCCTTACCAGGGGAGAGGGACGCTGCGGAAGCCACATCCTGCCCGAAGGGAGGTAACATGTGGAGAATACACATATGGACTGGCCGGAGGGCAGTGCAACATATGGAATGTCACTGGGGTGGCTCCAGCCTGAGAAGGGGGAGGCAGCACCAGACAGTGACGGCAGAGCAGACTCTGCCAAGGGAAAGACACGGGCTCACCGCAGGGAGCTGGTCGTGGAAGAATACTCATATGGGATCGCCGCAGGAATCACCACATATGGAACCCAGCCTAGCACAAGTTACACAGGCATACGAGCACTAGGCCTGGCGTCGGACGCTCCGCAACGTCCGACTGCCGGAGGGGTGCGGAGGAACTCACAGGGTTCGCCAGAGTGGGGAACTCGACTGGAGCAAAAAAGCGCACGTATCCGCTCCAAGTGGAGGGGAGTGGCGCAGCAAGCCGACACAAGAGCGGAAACTTCGGTGTTACCGGCTGGTTGAAGCGAGCACACAGGAAGAAACCGGCTCAACACGTAGGCTATAAAATCTAGCGAACGTGTTAGGTGTCGCCCAGCCCGCAGCTCTACAGATATCTGTCAGCGAGGCGCCGTGTGCCAGCGCCCAAGAAGAAGCGACACCCCTAGTGGAGTGGGCTCTCAACCCGAGCGGGCAGGGCACGCCTTGGGCTTCGTAAGCCAAGGCGATGGCATCCACTATCCAGTGGGCCATCCTCTGCTTGGAGACAGCCTTTCCCTTCTGCTGGCCTCCGTAACAGACGAAGAGCTGATCTGAGGTCCTGAGGCTTTGCGTTCTGTCCACGTACAGACGCAGAGCGCGGACGGGACAGAGAAAAGCCAGGGCTGGGTCTGCCTCCTCCGAAGGCAGCGCTTGCAGGTTCACCACCTGGTCCCGGAAGGGAGTGGTAGGAACCTTGGGCACGTATCCGGGCCGGGGTCTCAGGATCACGTGAGAGTTAGCCGGGCCGAATTCTAGGCACGATTCGTCGACCGAAAATGCATGCAGGTCCCCTACCCTCTTGATGGAGGCCAATGCAACCAGGAGTACTGTTTTACAAGACAGAACTTTTAACTCAGCTGACTGCAAAGGCTCAAAGGGTGGTCTCTGAAGTGCCGAAAGGACCAGAGACAAGTCCCAAGAGGGTATAGAGAGTGGGCGAGGAGGATTAAGTCTCCTTGCTCCCCTCAGGAACCTGACGATCAGGTCATGCTTTCCCAACGACTTACCATCAACTGCATCGTGATGTGCGGCAATGGCGGCAACATACACTTTAAGGGTGGAGGGAGACAGCCTTCGCTCCAACCCATCCTGCAGGAAGGAAAGCACGGCTCTGATCGAGCAAGTTCGGGGGTTCTCCTCGTGAGAAGAACACCATTCAACGAATAGGTTCCACTTCAATGCATAGAGGCGCCTCGTAGAGGGGGCTCTGGCTGAAGTGATGGTGTCAACTACCGCTGGGGGTAGGTCACCTAGAACCTCCGCGTCCCGTCCAGGGACCAGACATGGAGTTTCCAAAGGTCCGGACGCGGGTGCCACAGGGTGCCCCATCTCTGAGAGAGCAGGTCCTCTCTCAGAGGAATGGGCCAGGGAGGGGCTGTCGCGAGGAGCACTAGTTCGGGGAACCAGGTCCGGTTGGGCCAATACGGGGCAACTAACACGACCTGCTCCTCGTCCTCCCTGACTTTGCACAAAGTCTGTGCAAGAAGGCTCACTGGGGGAAACGCATACTTGCGTAGGCCCGGGGGCCAGCTGTGTGCCAGGGCATCCGTGCCGAGGGTCCCCTCGGTCAGGGAATAGAACAACTGGCAGTGAGACGTGTCCGGGGCGGCAAACAGATCTACCTGTGCGGTCCCGAAGCGCCTGAAAATCAGCTGGACCACCTGGGGATGGAGTCGCCATTCTCCCGGTAGCACCTGCTGCCGTGAGAGCTCGTCGGCTGCACAGTTGAGCAGGCCAGGAATATAAATGGCACGAAGCGACCTCAGATGCTTCTGACTCCAAAGGAGGAGATGGCGGGCGAGTTGTGACATGCGGCGGGAGCGTAGACCACCCTGACGGTTGATGTACGCAACGGTCGCAGTGCTGTCCGTACGGACCAGTACATGCTTGCCACGAAGCGGCGTTTTGAAGCGGCGCAACGCAAGATGAACTGCTAACAACTCGAGGCAATTGATGTGCCAATGCAGTTGAGGCCCCGTCCACAGACCTGAAGCTGCATGCCCGTTGTACGTGGCCCCCCAGCCGGTGGCAGAGGCATCCGTGGTGACCACAGAGTGCCTGGACACTTGTTCTAGGGGAACACCTGCCCGCAGGAACGAAGGGTCTGACCACAAGCTGAGAGTTTGGCGACAGTGCGGAGTCACTTGGACCCGGCACGAGCCGCTCTGCCACGCCCATCTCGGGACTCGATCGTGGAGCCAGTGTTGGAGCGGTCTCATATGAAGCAATCCGAGCTGCGTTACCGCGGCTGCAGATGCCATATGCCCCAGGAGCCTCTGAAACAGTTTCAGTGGAGCCGCTGTTCTGCGCCTGAGCATGCTCACGCAGTTCAACACTGACTGGACGCGGGCCTCGGTGAGGCGCGCTGTCATGTTGATCGAGTCCAACTCCATACCGAGAAAAGAGATCCTCTGCCCGGGGTGAGTTTGCTCTTTTCCCAGTTGACCCGAAGCCCTAGGTGGCTGAGGTGACTGAGCACCATGTCCCTGTGTTCGCACAACTGCTCTCTCGACTGGGCGAGAATAAGCCAGTCGTCGAGGTAGTTGAGAATGCGAACACCACGCTCGCACATGGGAGCAATGGCCACCTCCGCGACTTTCGTGAAGACACGGGGCGACAGGGCCAGCCCGAAGGGTAAGACCTTGTACTGATATGCCCGTCCCTCGAACGCAAAGCGAAGAAACGGTCTGTGTCGAGGGAGAATCGAGACATGAAAGTACGCGTCCTTCAGGTCGATCGCTGCAAACCAATCTTGGGGACGGATGCACTTGAAAATGCGTTTCTGCGTAAGCATCTTGAACGGCAGCTTGTGAAGGGACCGGTTCAAGACACGCAGATCCAAGATTGGCCGTAACCCACCGCCTTTCTTGGGTACAATGAAGTACGGGCTGTAGAAGCCGGTCTTCATATCGACTGGAGGGACCGGCTCGATCGCGTCCTTCGCCAGTAGGACTGCGATCTCTGCCCTGAGCACAGGGGCACTGTCCGGCGAAACGCGGGTAAACAGAATGCCCCTGAATACAGGGGGGCGCCGGGCGAACTGAATCGCATAGCCGAGTCTGACAGTACGGATGAGCCAGCGGGACGGGCTGGGAAGCGCTAGCCAGGCTCCCAGACACCGCGCAAGCGGAATCAACGGCACCACAGACGTACCCGGGGTGGGGCAGCGCGGCGGAATGCAGGGACCCGACTCGGACGGCACAGCGGCCCGGAGTGGGGTCTGAATGTGTGGTGCAACACGTACCTGCTTCCGTCGAAGGGCAGAGTGAGTGTGTGGAGGCGGCAGAGCGTCCGGAACACAGCCACTGCTGCTCGCTGGCGAAGAGAGAGGGGCTCGAGGGTGACAAGGCATAGCGTCGTCGACCGTCAAGCGCGCTCTCTTGGGACCCAGAGGTTTCAGAAATTGCTCTTTTATTGAATATGTGGGTACCACTGAAGGCAGTGGCGGAAAAGGAACAAAAAGAAACAAAGGATTCTCCACCCGGCCCTCCACCGGGGGAAGGAGCGGTGCCTTCACCGTCTCCTGGAGAGCAACTTGATCCACCTCTGGGTCGCCCGTCTCAGGGTCGTTTGCACCTGCGCTTACCACCTGGTTTGGTAGCGGCCTGGATGGGCGTGGCCGACTTCCTGCGGCTTGCTCCACGCTGAGGCCTGGATGGTGGCTGCTGCTGCTGAGGCTTAGCGGGAGCGGAGGACGCCGCAGGAGGACGGCCTCGGCGACGAGCGGACGGAGGGTCTGCGGCCGGCGGACGGGAGGAAGCAGCGGGGGTCCGCCGGGGCAGGATGTGTCGGATAGCCTCCGTCTGCTTCTGGGCGGCCGAGAACTGTTGGGCGAAGCTCTCGACCGCATCGCCGAATAACCCAACCTGGGAGAGAGGGGCATCCAGGAACCGATATTTATCGGTGTCCCTCATGTCCGCCAGGTTGAGCCAAAGGTGGCGCTCCTGGACCACCAAGGTGGACATCGCCTGACCAACGGAACGCGCGGTTTCCTTCGTCGCCCGGAGGGCGAGGTCAGTAGCCACGCGGAGCTCCCGGAGGAGCTCTGGGTCAGAACCACCCTCGTTCATGTCCATGAGCGCCTGGGCCTGGTGGACCTGCAAGAGCGCCATGGCATGGAGGGCGGAAGCAGCCTGTCCACAGGCCTTATAAGCCTTCGCCGTGAGACCGGACGAAAACTTACAGGCCTTGGACGGGAGGCGCGGATTACCCCGCCAGGAGGAGGCGGACGCCGGACACAGTTGCATCGCGACAGCCCGCTCCACCGGGGGGACATCCACATACCCCTTAGCTGCCCCGCCGTCGAGGGTGGCGAGGGGGGAGGAGCTACTAGAACGGATTCGGGCACTATACGGTGCCTTCCACGTCCTAGAGAGCTCCTCATGCACCTCCGGAAAGAAAGGTACCGGGGCGGCGCACTGAGAACCAGCACGGCCCGCCCCGAGAAACCAATCGTCCAACCGAGAAGGTTCGGGACGTGGCGGAGGATTCCACACAAGCCCGACCTTCTCGGCGGCCCGGGAAAGCATAGCCGCCCACTCTGGATCCGGCTCGGACAACGCTACACACCCAGACGGGGGCAACGCAGCCGAGTCGTCATCTCCAGAGGAGTGAAGCTCCCCCTCCGATGCTGCGATCGACATCTGATCGTCAGCTGGCGCCCCAAAGGAAACGACCGGCCGTTCAGGAGAAGGACCGAGTCGATCGCAAAGGGGCGCGGATGGCAACAGCGCATGAGAGGCGTGAGGGGCCCGCGGAGATTGCCTCGACGGGGAAGCCCTCACGGTAATCCTCAGATCACCCTGGTCATGCGTCGAAGTAGGCCTATTCTGCAGGGCAGAATAAGCGCTAGATCGGGGCATAGGCGAGGGACTGCACCTCCCGTGAGGTAAGCGAGTCTCGATCTAAGCGCTGCCATAGTCATATTCCCGCAATGGGAACATGAACTATTCACAAAAGCTGCCTCAGCGTGTTGAATGCCCAAACACGAGAGGCAACTCTTGTGGCCATCTGCTGGCGCCAGGGAACGACCGCATCCAGAAACGCACAAGCGGAATGACATCCTGAAAAGGACGCAGGGTCACGCTTGTGTTGCTCTTTTAGTAAAAATAACAAACAGAGGAAAGAAATAGACTCTTTAGTGCTGAAGCACCCAGGGGTAGCCGCGGTGTAATCGGGTACACTCTCAGATGAGGAACGCCCACGAGACCGACACACACACACACATAAACAGTGCCGTGAAAACGGCAGTTGTGATAAAGATGCTCGCGGCCACCACTGATCGCGCCGTCACACCAGCACTGCAGCAGAGTTCTCTTCTCCCTCTAGTTGTCGACAGATACAACGTTCAGCAGTCTGTAGAATCTCAGAGTCAAACAAAAGCTCGGCTCCGAAGCGAAAGACAATGAGTGCGGCGTCCGCTTCCTGTTTATACCCGCGCTGCGGGGCGGGGCGCGTGACGCGTTTCACGCACGCCAACGTTCATTGGCTTGTTCTTTAGATACTCGAAGTTGATAGGGCTCCCTGAAGTGATCCCCTAACGTCGTCACGTCGACGTCACGTCGAACGTGAGCGACTGAAGGGGAACTTAGGAGAGCTTGAGGATCTTGAAGCATGCAGTAGAGCTGAAGGTTTGAAAATGGGGTCCTCAGGAGTGTAGTTGACCTTTTAGTTGCTTGATTTTATTGCTTTTTATAAATATCTGACGGTGGTGATGAATATGTGGGACACATTTTGAGCAACCATGAAATAATAGGAAATATTGTTCAAAACTCACTGTTTGTAGTTTTTAATACATATTACAATGTACTCTTTCATGTGGTAAAGATATTATTCAATTCAATTATTACTTTTTGTTTTTTTAATCAAGTTGAAATGATTATCTCCTATCCAAGGACAACTGATTTTGTAGGCAACCGGCCAGCATATCATTAAATTAATAATAAATAAAAAAATAAACCTTTAAAAGAACCTTACATATGTGCAAAGGACCCCCTGATTATAACATTGATTCTTTTTATTCATGAAAATGTTATTGATTTCCAACAGAATTAGCACTTTTCTTAGTGGGACATGTTTTTGCCAAAGTTTCAAGAATCAGTGACAGTTGTGTATCTATGTTTTTTGCAGTTGGTTTTGTCAACATGATTGGGAATTAACTTTTGTTAGGGACTGTTCGTTATTTATTTAAGGGGCCACCGGAGGAGATTTGAGATCTGTAGTCAAAAAAGACTTGACCCTCCCTTCGCCAGCAATAATTTTTTCTATGACCCTCCAAAATGATTGTGAAAAAAGGCATGACCCTCCCCGATAATTTATTGATTACTTCTGTAGCCTACTGGGCCGGGTTTCCCGACAACGATGTATCTTAGCTCTTAAGAGCGCTCTTTACGTCCAAGGTTACGAACGCTCGCGGCAATTCCACGCGCGTTTCCCAAAAATGCACTTAACATGAACGCGCGAGAATAACGCGCTCTATACGTGCTACTTAAACAGGCTTTAAGCATCGCTGTCCATTCGCGAAGTGCTGAAATATAACCTTATATGGAATCGTATTCTGAACGTTTAACCTAAAAATCGTCATTTGTTGTGGATTAGAAATCAAGACAAGTCTAAAGCACCTATACAGGCGGAGGCACTGACAAAATGGCTGAAAAAAGGTAAAATGAATGTCCTTGTATAGATAGAGCGAAACAAAGATTTTATTTTTAACAGATAATTATAATATTATCTGACTGATATTGTAGGCTACAGGACACCATACAAATAAGGAAAAACAAAACATCAGGGAGGACATTGCAAACTAACTGCAACCAGCGGTGTTCAAAGATCAGGGAAGGAGGTCCGCAAGAAATGCCCAATAGGCTACATGGCTGGTTTTCGTGCACGTCAGCAAGTACTTGACAATTTTTTTTAATTCATCCCTATTTTGCACAGTTTTTAAAAAAATAATTCCCACATTACTCGTTTTATGATTTTTTTCTCATTCATTTAATTTAGATGTGTATTTCTATTTTTTTTCTTCCCTTTTTAATTATTTCATTTATAAATTATTTTCAAAACACGAGTAGGCCTACAATATTAAAGTGTAGCCTACAATAAAGTACAATCAAAACCTTATATTAGGCTACTCACGTTGCACTGTAATCTGTTAAATCTGGTTTGCGCTTGGCAAAGATGTTCAGATAGCCATTGTTTTTTTACAACCATGCATGACAAACGACTAAACTCCTGCTTTCTCGTCTTACTAGGGGTGTAACGATAGACCAAAATTCGGTTCATATCACGATTTTTGATTTAAAAAAAAATCATGTTTTCGGTGCCGATGCAGCTGGTGACGATGTAACATGTAAGGGTAGCGATGCCAATAAAGCTACCACAAAGAACCGGCAAAAGTAATGATTATGAATAGCAAGGCGACATTTTGATTGTTTATTAATAAACAAGTCTTTGTCAGTGTCGGCTGCAAATATAAAGGTGATGTTGACTCGCGATCTTCGCAGTAGTGAACGCGCCAGAGAGAAATGCACATTTCATACGGATTACATAAGCAGAGAGCAGTCTGTCTGTTTTCTTTCGTTTTGAATTGTTCTGTTAAAAAGTAGACATTTCAAGCTTTCTCACCATAGGCTATAGGCCAACGCTGAGTTTCGGTTAATTTATTATTAGACGAGAGTCCAGTTCACACGCAGGCGCCTCCGTGTCATGATGATCTATTTTCTACTTAGGCCTACTTATTATTTAATAAATCCAGGCAATTGGTTGATTAAACATTGAGTAAAATTAAAATACAATTAATAAAAAACGAAATTCACTTTAAAGAAAGGCTTTGTGCATTCTGTTTGAGGTCTCTGAAAGTTTTAAAGTCACTTTCAGAGCGGTCATATCCGGACCGTAATGGAGAACTATAATGTCCGTAACATTTTTATCCCCCTCTAAATGCGAACACGAAAAATAAAATAAAAAGAATATTTTATGTTATGTGGAGGCCGACCCTCCTTCATCCGGTGGGTATAGCCTATTACTTTTGTTTTGCGCAGCGTAGTTCATAGAATTAGCTACAAAAAAATATTTTGCCACCTAAAAGTTAAATATTTTTTGTGACAAATGCATCGCATGTGTATTTCCCTCATATTAAATATAAAACGTGTATAAATGTGTAGACTGATATTTTTCTAATGTCTGGACTCCTTTATTAAGGGAGTAGGCTATATAAACAGACGTTTTTAAATGCATTTTCTGAGAATTTATATTTCAAGTTTTGACTGCAAATGTCACGTCCATAACGCTAGAATTGCCCAAGTTTAAAGAATTTATCCTCAACTAGTTTTTTTGGTGTAGGCCTATACGTAAATGTTAAGTTTCAAATGTAATTTAAAAATGTGGTAGCCCTACGTCACATCTCACGCACTGTTATGGTGGCAATTTCAGTCGATTTACTCACTAACATTGTTGTGGAAACACAATAAGAATGGAAACTAAAATATGTTAGTATCGTGCAGCGCACATTATCAGCTGCAGTTCTGGCGCCTCAGTCCCAATACTGTAAAACTCGACGTACATTCACATCACATGTTAATGCAGCGGTAGAGCTACACTCACAGGACACTGACCTTATTCGCAATCACAAAAGTTTATTATTTGCTCGTGCTTTAAAGCTTTGCCGGGTAAACATTTCATTGGCCTTCTTCTGTAATGCACTTTTTCTGAGCGCGTACTGAAGTGCGTGCGCTGTCAAACAGCGCCAAACTGGATTTTTGTTGGGTCAGACCATCTGATAGGGAAGGGGGGTCGAGAGCGAGAGAGCTACATGGAGCTACATGGAAAAAATATGCGCCAAACAAGCCACTTGAAATGTTGCTGTTTTCATTAATACAAAAGTTGGGTGACCCTCCCCCTAGACTAAAAAAAAGTTGGATGACCCTCCCCTCAACAAAGAAAAAAAAGACATGACCCTCCCCTATTTTCCTCCGGTGACCCTTTCCATAAATACCGAACGGTCCCTTATACAATGTAATTTCTTTGTTGATTACATTTATTTGGCTAAATTGGTTATAATATAGGCATATAATACAATACAAATTCTAATATTTTTTTTTATTTTTATTATTATTAATAAATGTATTTTTTGTGAGATGCGAGTTCTTTTCTTTTTTGAGTATACTTTTGGTTTTTTTGGACACATTTGCTTGAATGAAAAGTTGGGTATGATGGTGAATTAATAAATCAATCCATAACTTTTAATGTAATAAGTTAAAGGAGCTGTATGTAAGATTGTGGCCAAAACAGGTACTGCAATCACTTTCAAATTACTGACTCGAGGTTGCCAGATATGCTGCAGGATCCGATTCCGACACGTTTGTAGCTGTGGCTGTGGTAACTAGAGCAGATCTGGCAACCCGGATGCCGCAACACTACTGACTTCGTGATTGGTAGATGGTGGAGGGTGGAGCATCAGACCAAAACACAACATGACAACAGCAACATCAGTTGAGGGCTGCAACTTCACTTTTTAAATGACAATATCCTGGCCGGACTACTGTTGTCAGTGATATAAGTATTTGAAATGAACATGATTTCTTAATGTCTAGTGACATATCAGGGGAAATTTATGATTAATTTAAGTAAATTTCTTACTTACAGCTCCTTTAAGTTTTTGCATAGTTGGTTTTGTCAACATGATTGGGAATTAACTTTTGTTATACAATGTATTTTCTTTGTTGATTACATTTATTTGGTTAAATTGGTTATAATATAGGCCTATAATACAATACAAATTCTAATATATTTTATATATTATTATTATTAATAAATGTATTTTTTGTGAGATGCGAGTTCTTTTCTTTTTTGAGTATACTTTTGTTTTTTTGGACAAATTTGCTTGAATGAAAAGTTGGGTAGTGGTGAATTAATAAATCAATCCATAACTTTTAATGTAATAAGTTAAGTAAAATCTATGTCCTAACCAAAAGGCTATGTCCAGTGACGTTTCAATGTTTTTAACGGGTCGATACGTTTCACAATGGAATCACAAAAGACCGATGTAGGACACATGCATTTTGTGAGGAACACTTCAAGGTAATTTACATCCAAGATCCAAAGCACCTGGAAACCTCATTTTGGTGATTTTGGGTGAATGTGTTATAACCAAGACGACATCCAGAAAGTAAGACGTGATATTTACGTTTTAAGAACGTCGCATTAACAACGTTAAACAACGTTTATGCAACGTTTTTACGACTTTATGCAACGTTGTAAAAAAACGTATTTATAACGTAAAAAAACCCCGACATCTCTCGTATTAAATATGTCGGATAAAAACGTTATCACAACCTTTTCACAACGCGAAAAAAAACGTTTTTAAAACGTTTTTGTGTTTGCTGGGTGAAGCATAGCAGTCGCTCAAGTTGTGGGCTATAAGAGTATCTTGTCGGCATCTAGGATGAACAGTGCAGTTGTTTTTTTCCTAGATGACGTGAACAAGGTTAATGAAATAGTCGCTAGTGGAATTGTGTTGAATGATTCGTACACACCGGTAATGCCTCTGATGCAGCCGGCAAAAAAGATCCTGTTATCGAATGTTCCACCTTTTATAAAGGATGAAGTGATCCAAAGAGAACTGCTCAGGCACGGAAAAATTGTTTTGCAGTTTAAAAAAATCACCTTAAATTGCAAATCGGCGCAGTTGAAGCATGTTGTTTCTTTCCGGCGGCAGGTGTATATGATTCTGAACAATGACAGTGCGGAGTTGAATCTCGCAATAAAGTTGAGAATTTAAATGTGGACAAGGAGGACATCTTGCTCGTGTGTGTCCTGAGAATGTGGAACATGATGCAGTACAGAATAATATTGAAGGTGAGGTACAGAAAGATAATGTGGAGAATGGAAATCAGGAAAAAGGAGGGGAAGTGATTGAGAATGGTGAACAAACTAATCAAAAGGAAATTGTAAATAGGAGTAATGAGGAAGAAAGAGAGGGGGAAATTGAAAAAGTAAATGAAGCTGCTGGCCCTTATGTGAATGCAGAAGTCTCAGGAGACATTGATATGGCGGAGGATGACAGTCTGTTTAAAACACCGAATTTAAAGAGAAAAACAAGTGGAAAGAGTAGAGGAAAAAAAGTTAGGAAAGAGCAAGTCCAAGAAGAACAGGCAAAGGAAACGATGGTTCAAGAAACCATGTCTGACAGTGAGCACAGTAATTCAGATGATTCTGTAGCAGAAAGTGAGTGTGAATCCGTAAGCTCAGTTGACTCAGTCGCTCAAAGAAGAGCTGGGAGGAGTGCGTACACCCTAGAAAAAATTTAATCTTTTTTGCAGAACACAAAATGCATGAAGGGAGTTCAAGTGCAAGAGTTTTTTCCTGATACTAAAATGTTCATAGAGGCTGCAAGGATGTCAATTAGAGAAATTGGTTTGGGGGGTCTCACAGAACAGGAAGTATATAGGTTAAAGAAAATTGTTCAAAAGGTGAGATCCAACAGGTTAAATGATGAAAAGTAAATGTGTTAAAATTTTTCTTTTTTCTTTGTCAATTTTTTGTTTTTGTTTTGCACAGTTTCCTTTTTTCTAATTTATTTATGAGTAATTTAAGACTGGGCAGCCTGAACATGAATGGTGCAAGGGATTTTAGGAAAAGAGCAATACTTTATGAGTTGATAAGACAAAAAAAGATTGATGTTATGTTTCTTCAAGAAACACATAGCGATATAAAAAATGAAAGTGAATGGATGATGGAATGGGAAGGAAATGTGATACTGAGTCATAAGACTACCACTAGTGGAGGTGTAGCAATTCTACTAAGAAATAATATAAATCCAGTCTCAAGTGAAGTAGAGCATGTAGTCGGGGGACACTTGTTGAAAGTACGGCTCGAGTTTGAACATTTTACTGTTGTATTTATAAATGTGTATGCCCCAGTGTTTGGAAGTGAAAGAGTGTTGTTTTTAAACAAAGCTAGAGATATTATAAAAAGTTGTAAATCTGAAGAGTTTTTATTTCTAGGGGGTGATTTTAATTGTACAGAAGATGATACAATTGATAGAAATCACAAAGAACCACACATGCCTTCACAGTGTGTTTTAAAACAAATTCTGAAAGAATGTGAATTGTATGACATTTGGAGGGTTTTAAATAAAACACAGAGGCAGTACACTTGGGCACAAGTGAGGGAACAGTATGTGACAATGGCCAGATTAGACAGGTGGTATTGTTTTAAACATCATTTTAATATTATCAAACAATGTGCAATTTCTCCTGTAGGATTCTCAGATCATGGTTTAGTCAGCTGTAATGCTTTTATCACTAATGTAAAGCCAAGAAGTGCTTATTGGCATTTTAATACGGTCTTATTGCAAGATACATTTTTTTGTGAGGTGTTTGGCCATTTTTGGCAACAGTTTAAGAATAAAAAGTCATCCTTTGATTCTTTGCAACAATGGTGGGACGTTGCAAAAATACAGATACAGCAACTGTGCCGCATGTATACTTTCAATGCTTCGAGAGACATTTCCCGATCTCTGAAAGATCTAGAGAAAGAGATAATTGAAACGCAAAATTTAATGGAATCTGTTAGAGACAGAAAATGTGTCAAAGTTTTAAAGGATAAAAAGAAAATGTTAGATGATTTGTTGGGGGTTAAAGCACAGGGTGCTCTGGTACGCTCGCGGTTTCAGAGCATAGCACAGATGGATGGCCCAACCAGTTTCTTTTTTGGACTTGAAAAGAAAAATGGCCAAAATAGAAACATGCATTCGTTGTTATCTGAATCAGGCACAGAAATAATAGAGGCTAAGGAAATAAGAAAAAGAGCGGTAGGTTTTTATTCAGAGTTATATAAGAGTGGTCACGTGGAGGTGAAGGATATAGCCAGCAAGTTTTATGTGAGTCTGCCTAAAGTTTCGGATGAAGCAAACACAGAGCTTGAAAAACCTTTTACGAAAGGTGAGCTGTATAACGCCCTAAAGAGTATGGAGTGCGGAAAAGCTCCAGGGATCAACGGAATTCCTGTTGAGTTTTATAAGGCACTCTGGGCAGTTTTGGGTGATGATCTTCTGGAGGTGATCAATGACAGCTTGACCAGAGGGTCGCTGCCAACAAGCTGCCGGAGAGCAGTGATCACACTGCTACCAAAAAAAGGAGACCTCAGAGACATAAAGAACTGGTGACCTGTGTCACTCTTATGCTCTGATATAAAAATCATATCTAAAGCCTTAGCAGTTAGGTTAAGAGAAGTAATTGGTGGGGTCATACATACAGACCAGACATACTGTGTTCCCAATAGATCGATCTTTGACAACATTCATTTAATTAGAGATATTTTTAGCGTCTCTGGATCATTGGTTTTAGATTTTGGCCTTATTTCCTTAGACCAGGAAAAAGCCTTTGACCGGGTTGAGCATAATTACCTCTGGAAGACTCTGAGTGAGTTTGGTTTTATGGATTAATGGAGGGTTGAGTGCTCCTTTTAAAGTTACAAGAGGTATCTGTCACGGAATGCGGATGTGAACCCAAACGCAGACAGTAATAAATAAAACACGGATTTATTAAACAGACAGAAAACAAAGACCCACGAGGGGGCAAACGAACGTTGACAAGACTAGACTAATAAACTTGACAATAACATGAGACAAGAACTAACAGGCAGGATACAAACTCTGATCACAGGAATACACAGCTCACAGAACAGGATGACAAGATACAAAACGAACAAGCACCGAGTAACAAACACAAGGACCTTAAATAAGGGACATCAACAGGGCACAGGTGACACCGATGAACAATCAAGACTAACGAGGAGAACAAGGGGGTGTGGTAAGCAACACAAGACAATGCAAACACATAGCCCAAAAACACAGGCCATGTGTTTGCACACACAACATAACTCGTGACATAACCCCCCTCTTACGGAGCGGATACCAGACGCTCCACATGAGACATAACAGACCGTAACTCTGACACAAACCAACAAAACATAACTACTAACAACAATGGCAAACAAGAGTACATAATAACAGGATTGGGGTGACTCAATAAAAATAACACACAAGGGAGGGGGGGTGGGGGAACAAAAGAGTTCGTCGGCAGGGGTCCAGAGAGGATTGGTGAAGCAACAGTCCTAGACTCACTGGACATGGCCGGGGGTTGAGGGCAAGGAAACCGAACAGGTCTGGGTGGAGACACATAAGGTACAGTCTTGGGGAGAACAGCTCGGGGTAACACAGTAGTAGGGGTAACCAGGGGAACAACAGGGAACAAAGCAGACGATTCTGAAGCTGGGACCGGACTGGGCTCCATAGCTGGGACAGGGATAGACTCGTTCACCTTCCCATCTACCTCAGCGTGGACAGGCCTGGACTCCTTAGCTGGGACAGGGCTGGGCTCGGTCACCTTCCCATCTATCTCAGCGTGGACAGGCTTGGACTCCTTAGTTGGGACAGGACTGGGCTCGGTCACCTCTCCATCGACCTCAGCGTGGACAGGACTGGCCGCAGCGGGCTGGAGAGTTGATGCGGGTCCCGGAAGAAACTGAGACGAAGGACATGAAGCTTTCCTCCTCTTCCTCCTTGGCCGCGGAGCAGAAACCATAGCCGGACTTGTAATCGGTACCGGGGTCGTTACAGCAAGTGGAGGGACCACCACCGGCAATGGTGACTTAGTAGATGCGCCTTCCGATGCAGACTCCCTCGACACCCGTCTTCCTCGCTTTCCTCGAAGGCTCCCAGCTACGGCAGGTGCTTTGGGAGTCGAGGTGAAGAGAACATGGTCCCCAAGCGCTGCAACAGCCAGGACTCGACCCTCCGGAACCACTGGCAATGAAGATGTCACTGTCCTAGTAGGACCCTGCCGCTCTCCCCGACAAACATGGTTCACCACTTCACTGAACGGGCGTCGGATCAGCCCCTCCCGTTCACACATAGGAGGAGGTGCATTGAGACCCGCGATGAAAAAGGAGTTTAAGAGGATCTCTGGCATGAATCTCCTCTTTTCATCAACACCCTGGACATATCTCTCCAGGGACTTCTCTCCCTGGGGAGGAAACGGAGTCCTACCTCCCTTCATATCAGTGCTTAGCGTCAGCCACCATTCTTCGTGGTCCTCCGACTGGCCTCTTGCAGGACAAGACATATTGTCTGCTGGGTTCAAAAAATGGCTTGTTCGTTCTGTCACGGAATGCGGATGTGAACCCAAACGCAGACAGTAATAAATAAAACACGGATTTATTAAACAGACAGAAAACAAAGACCCACGAGGGGGCAAACGAACGTTGACAAGACTAGACTAATAAACTTGACAATAACATGAGACAAGAACTAACAGGCAGGATACAAACTCTGATCACAGGAATACACAGCTCACAGAACAGGATGACAAGATACAAAACGAACAAGCACCGAGTAACAAACACAAGGACCTTAAATAAGGGACATCAACAGGGCACAGGTGACACCGATGAACAATCAAGACTAACGAGGAGAACAAGGGGGTGTGGTAAGCAACACAAGACAACGCAAACACATAGCCCAAAACACAGGCCATGTGTTTGCACACACAACATAACTCGTGACAGTATCAGACAAGGGTGTGCACTGTCTGGTATGTTGTATGCGTTAGCCATTGAACCTCTGCTGTTAAGAATTAAAGCAAACATTGATGGGTGGAGTATACCGCAATCTGAGTGTAAAATTAAGTTATCAGCTTATGCTGATGATATTGTGGTTATGATAAAAAATCAAGAAGAAGTAAACACTTTACAGGTAATTTTAAAAGAGTTTGGTAAATTGTCTTCAGCTAAAGTAAACTGGTGTAAGAGTGAAGCCATAGTAGTTGGAAAGTGGGAAGGTAGATGCCTTCCTAAACTACCGGGTGGACTTGAGTGGAAGAAAAGTGGTTTTAAATATCTGGGTGTTTATCTTGGTGATGATACAATGTTGCAAAAAAACTGGGAAGGGGTTTTGGAAAAAACAAAAGGACGTCTGGAAAAATGGAGATGGTTGTGGCCAAAAATGTCCTTTAGAGGACGTGTGACAATTATTAATAATCTGGTGGCTTCAATGTTCTGGCATCGTTTGGCATGTACTGACCCGCCAAGTGGACTTCTTGTAAAACTGCAGGCTGTAATAGTGGACTTTTTCCTGGACTAAACTTCACTGGATCCCGCAGAGTGTACTCTATCTTCCTAGAGAGGAAGGGGGGCAAGGACTGATACACCTGGTCAGCAGAGGAGCAACCTTTCGCTTACAGTTCATTCAAAGACTTTTAACAGGTCCAGAAGATCTGGTTTGGAGAAACGTTGCTGGATCTATTTCAAGACGAGCTGGAGGTCTGGGTTTGGACTCTACTTTGTTTTTAATGGATTCTAACAAGATTCAACTGAATGGACTGACACCTTTTTATAAGGGGATTTTTAGAGTGTGGAGCTTTTTTAAAAAGAGAAGAGGGGTTTCTGAGTAATCTTTATTTTGGTTATTAGAAGAACCGACTGTGTTTGGAGCTAGGTTGGATGTATCTAATGAAATTGCATGTGGGTTTGAAAATGTAATGTGTACTTCAAAAAAGGTTAAATTGTGTGATCTGATAGCTGTGTGGGGGGGGGGGGGGGGGGGGGGGGGGTCTGAGTTAAATGATGCACAAGGGGTAGCCTCTGCTCTAAAATTAAAGTCTGAAAGATTGGCAAGAAAATTGTTGGAGGTTTTAAAACAGAGACTTACAATGGAAGAAAAGTCTCTACTTGTGAGCTATGGGGAAGGGAAGGTTTCTCCAAACAATAAAGATCCTTTTCCTGATGTTTTCTTTACTCCTGATTTTAAAGGAGCTAATGGGGGGATGTTGGAGAACCTGGAAGATTTAAGTATTCACAAGGCTGACCGTAAGAAAGTTTATCGGAACTGTGTTAAAGTTTTAAATAAGAAAACCAAATGGAAGAGTAGACACTGTTTGGAGAGACAAATTTGGCTTGGATCAGAGTGTAAAGCCTGTGTGGAGAGCATTGTATAAACCCCTTTGGGGAAAAGAGTGGGGGATCTTCAAAAGTGTTATTAATCCTAATGTGTCTAATGGGTGTCCTTTCTGTAAAAAAAGGGAGACCATTTTTCATTGTTTTATGGAGTGTTCAAGGTTGGGTTGTCTTTTTGATTTTCTTGAATTGTTGTTTAACAAGTTAAATGAAGGTTTTACTGTTCAGAGTTTTATTTTTGGTTATCGGTATGTAGCAAAAAATAGAATAAAATGTCAATTTTTAAACTTCATTATAGGGGAAGCAAAAATGGCAATATATTTAAGCAGGAAAAACAAAATTGAAGGGTCAGAAGGATTTGAAGTTGTGTCTATTTTAAAAAATAGGATAAAATCAAGAGTGTGGATTGATTTTAAATTCTATAAGATGATGAAGGACTTGACGTTTTTTTCAAATCAGTGGTGTTATAATGATGCAGTTTGTTTTGTTGTAGATGAACTTTTATTTTTCTCTTGTGTGCTACAATAAGTATCACTAATGTGATGTATATTGTTGTGGCTATATTTATTGGAATTATGTTGTAATGTATAAGAATTGTAAAATAAATGTGTTGTTAAAATTCAAATTCTCTCTCTCTTTCTCTCTCTCTCTCTCTCTCTCTCTCTCTCTCTCTCTCTCTCTCTCTCTCTTCCTTTTTCTTTCTTTCTATTTCTTCCTTTTTTTCTTTCTTTCTATATATTTTTCTCTCTTTCTTTCTCTTTCTTCCTTTTTTCTTTCTTTCTACCTTTTCTCTATTTCTTTCTTTCTTTCTATATATTTATCTCTCTTTCTCTTTCTTCCTTTTTTCTTTCTACCTTTTCTCTATTTCTTCTTTCTTTCTTTCTTTTTTCTTTCTTTCTTTCTTTCTTTCTTTCTTTCTTTCTTTCTTTCTTTCTTTCTTTCTTTCTTTCTCTCTATCTTTCTTCCTTTTTTCTTTCTATCTTTTTCTTCTTTCTTTCTATCTTTCTTTGTTTCTCTCTTTCTTCCTTTTCTCTCTTTTTTTCTTTCTTTCTCTTACTTCCTTTTCTTTCTATCTTTTTCTCTCTTCTTTCTTTCTTTCTCTCTTTCTTCCTTTTTTATTTTTCTTTCTGGCTCTTTCTTCCTTTTTGCTTTCTTTCTATCTTTTTCTCTCTTTCTTTCTTTCTTTCTTTCTTTCTTTCTTTCTTTCTTTCTTTCTTTCGTCTTAGTTGCACATATTTGTGAGAGACAATGTAACAAGATGCTTTCTTTTTTCTCTCTTTTTATAGGTCACATCTCAAGCAATAGTTTTATGTAAATGTTTACAGCACAAGAAGGCAAAATAAAGTATTCACTCTTTCTAAATACATTTACTGCATATGGTTTACTGTTCTCTTGTACTCAATGTACCATACAGTATACAAACCCCATGCGAAACACAATGGACATTTTCTACTTCAGAGGCCCTTAAAGACCTCATTTCTCATAAGTAGAAAAAACAGTCAGGTTTAATACGGGACGTCCCATACAGTAGACACACCTCATAACAAACCATTTTACTGTAGCATTTTGGAGATATGTCACTTTAATTGACTTCAGAGGTGTATAAATAACTAATTTCTAATAAGTAGAAAAAAATAACAGTCAGGTTTAATACGGGACGTCCCATACAGTACACACACCTCATATCAAACCATTTTACTGTAGCATTTTGGAGATATGTCACTTTAATTGACTTCAGAGGTCTATAAATACCACATTTCTAATAAGTAGAAAAAAATAACGGTCAGGTTTAATACGGGACGTCCCATACAGTACACACATCTCATATCAAACCATTTTACTGCAGCATTTTGGAGATATGTCACTTTAATTGACTTCAGAGATGTATAAAGACCTCATTTCTAATAAGTAGAAAATAAGAACGGTCAGGTTTAATACGGGACGTCCCATACAGTACACACACCTCATATCAAACCATTTTACTGCAGCGTCTTAGAGATATATGTCATTATTTTACTTTAAACACCTATAAAACCTAATTTCTAATAAGTAGAGGAAAAGAATGGTCAGTTTCTATACAGGTCCCATACAGTGTGCACACCTCATATCTAACCATTTTACTGCAGCATTTTGGAGATATATGGTATTATTCTAATTTAAACACCTATAAAAACCTAATTTCTAATAAGTAGAAGAAAAGAATGGTCAGTTTCTATACAGGACGTCCCATACAGTGTGCACACCTTATATCTAACCATTTTTACTGCAGCGTTTTGGAGATACATCACATTAATTGACTTCAGGGGTGTATAAAGTCCTTGTTTCAAATAAGTAGAAATTCAGAATTTGTGGAGTAGGTGCTGGAGTCTTGTGGATCGCCACTCACAGTCGGAACTGAGGACAACAACGCCAGTCCCACTCACAACCCAGTTCCCAGCCAAGACCACCCAGGCTGTGAGGATCAACTGCATGAGCCCACCGCAATCAGCGAGAGTGAATCAGCTGGTCCCGCCCAACCTCCCTCTCCCCCCACCTCTCCAATCCACTTGTAATAAACTTGTATGTTTCCTCAGTATCTGTCTGTCTCTGGAGTCCCAAGACATTCCTGCCACACAGTCATCTCTTCCTCCCATCAGTCCCGCAGTGCATCTCAGCCTCCTCTCAGTGGCACGGCTACATCTTGTGCCTGCTGGGAGCCATCTCCTCCTGGGAGTGTGGAGACTGTGGCTCCGCCTCCAGCCTCTGAGTGCTCCGCCTCCGCTCCACCTCAACCGTCACCCTGGCACCTGTGCTCTTACCACCCTCGACTCCAGCGTGGACCATCGGCCATTCGGCCTTGCCAGGCTCCCAGGGTATGTCAGCTCCACTTGGGTTAGACATTGACCACCTTCGCCATGCACTTGCTGCCCATTCGCTGCCCTGCGGCCCTCCACTTCTTCGGCTTTGGCTAGCTACACCCCTTCCACCTCCACCTATGATCGCTCCGGCTCAGCTACTAACCTCAGGATCCCTGCTTCCACCTCAGGGGGTCGGCACTGCGGCCCAATCACGATCGCCTAGGTCTTTGTGTCTCACTGCCTCATCGCTTCTCTGGCTACGCGGTGTGCTCCACCTCCATCACCGTCGTCACCTCCATTAGTCCCCATGGTGGTGTCGGGACTCTTCACTCCATGGCTTCTCCCTCCTGCGCCGCCGCCGTGGGAGGCAGTCCTGGCTGTGGCCTGGGTCTCCGTCTTCTCTTCCCTGTTCAAGGCCATCCCCTGGCTGTAACCACCATCTGCAACACCTTGGACGGTTTTGTATGGCTCTCTTCGGCTTCTTTGTCCTCCAGCTAAGCCGCCTCTATCCATCTGCTGGTGCGAGGTCACGCCTTCCAGGAGGTAGCGCCATTGCCTTCATCATCGTGTTCATCTGCGTTCTACAACACAATCTGTGACATGCATATACTATGGGACATTGAAGTAGTAAAATATAACATATCTTTAAAACGCTGCAGTAAAATGGTCTGATATGAGGTGTGCATACTGCATGGGACGTCCCCTGTAAAAACTGACCATTCGTTTTTTTCTACTTATTTAAAATTAGGGCTTTATAGGCCTCTGAAGTAGAACAAAATGACACATATCTCCAAATCGCTGCAGTAAAATGGTTTGATAAGAGTTGTACACACTCTATGAGATGTCCCCTAAAATACTGACCGTTAGTTTTTTCTACTTATTAGAAATGAGGTCTCTATAGGTATATAAATAAGAATAATGTGACATATCTCCAAAAAGCTACAGTAAAATGGTTTGATATGAGGTGTGTGTACTGTATGGGACGTCCCCTATATAAACTGGCCGTTAGTTTTTTATACTTATTATAAATTAGGTTTTTATAGGTGTTTAAAGTAGAATAATGACATATATCTCCAAAACGCTGCAGTAAAATGGTTAGATATTTGGTGTGCACACTGTATGGGACGTCCCATATAGAAACTGATCATTGTTTTTTTCTACTTATTAGAAAATAGGTTTTTATAGGTGTTTAAAGTAGAATAATGGCCTATATCTCCAAAACGCTGCAGTAAAATGGTTAGATATTTGGTGTGCACACTGTATGGGACGTCCTGTACATAAACTGACCATTGTTTTTTTCTACTTATAAGAAATGAGGTTTTTATAGGTATTTAATGTAGAATAGTGGCCTATATCTCCAAAATGCTACAGTAAAATGGTTTGATATGAGGTGTGTGTACTGTATGGGACGTCACGTATTAAACCTGACTGTTATTTTTTTCTACTTATTAGAAATGTGGTATTTATGCACCTCTGAAGTCAATTAAAGGGGCATATCTCCAAAATGCTACAGTAAAATGGTTTGATATGAGGTGTGTGTACTGTATGGGACGTCCCGTATTAAACCTGACTGTTATTTTTTTCTACTTATTAGAAATGTGGTATTTATACACCTCTGAAGTCAATTAAAGTGACATATCTCCAAAACGCTACAGTAAAATGGATTGATATGAGGTGTGTGTACTGTATGGGACGTCCCGTATTAAACCTGACTGTTATTTTTTTTTCTACTTATTAGAAATGTGGTATTTATGCACCTCTGAAGTCAATTAAAGGGGCATATCTCCAAAATGCTACAGTAAAATGGTTTGATATGAGGTGTGTGTACTGTATGGGACGTCCCGTATTAAACCTGACTGTTATTTTTTTCTACTTATTAGAAATTAGTTATTTATACACCTCTGAAGTCAATTACAGTGACATATCTCCAAAATGCTACAGTAAAATGGTTTGATATGAGGTGTGTGTACTGTATGGGACGTCCTGTATTAAACCTGACCATTATTTTTTTCTACTTATTAGAAATGAGGTCTTTAAGGGCCTCTGAAGTCGAAAATGTCCCTCGTGTTTCGCATGGGGTTTGTATACTGTATGGTACATTGAGTACAAGAGAACAGTAAATCATTTGCAGTAAATGTATTTAGAAAGAGTGAATACTTTATTTTGCCTTCTTGTGCTGTAAACATTTACATAAAACTATTGCTTGAGATGTGACCTATAAAAAGAGAGAAAAAAGAAAGCATCTTGTTACATTGTCTCTCACAAATATGTGCAACTAACATGAAGAAAGAAAGAAAGAAAGAAAGAAAAAGAAAGAAAGAAAGAAAGAAAGAAAGAAAAAGAAAGAAAGAAAGAAAGAACAGAGAAAAAGATAGAAAGAAAGAAAAAGGAAGAAAGAGAAAGAAAGAAAAAAATAAAAAAGGAAGAAAGAGAGAAAGAAAGAAAGAAGAGAGAGAGAGAGAAAATGAAAGAGAGAAAGAAAGAAAGATAGGAAGAAAGTAAGAAAAAGATAGAAAGAAAGAAAAAGGAAGAAAGAGAAAGAAAGAAAAAATAAAAAAGGAAGAAAGAAAGAGAGAGAGAGAGAGAAAATGAAGAAAGAGAGAAAGAAAGATAGGAAGAAAGTAAGAAAAAGATAGAAAGAAAAAAGGAAGAAAGAGAGAAAGAGAGAAAAAGATAGAAAGAAAGAAAAAAGGAAGAAAGAGAGAAAGAAAGAAAGAGTGAAAAAAAATAGAAAGAAAGAAAAAAGGAAGAAAGAGAGAAAGAAAGAAAGAGAGAAAAATATAGAAAGAGAGAGAGAGAGAGAGAGAGAGAGAGAGAGAGAGAGAGAGGAGAGAGAGAGAGAGAGAGAGAGAGAGAGAGAGAGCCATAGTGGAGAGAGCACGTTCCCTCTTGCGTCTGTTACTGACATTACCGTATTCATAGTAATAGGCGCACACACCCCATTTTTTTGGCGGCTGGCTTGACCGTGTATTTTCAAACTGCGGCTGGCTTGACCGCGGTTTTTGTGGTAATGTTAACCATGTTCTGTATAGGCTATTAGCTTTTTGACAGCTTCGGCTGTTGTCCTTGTCTTAAGGCAAGCCGCCAAAGGCAATACAATTTTGAAAAAAGTGTGTCTATAATGTGATTGGCTAAACTGATTTTATTTCGGGTGCGGGTCGGGTCTCGGTTCTATTTTAAACGGGTCGGGTCGGGTTGCGGATTTTAAATAGTGCTGCTGTCGGAAAACGGGTCGGATGCGGTTTTAAGCACTGCGGGTACGGGCGGGTGCGGATTTACAAAATCGGACCCGTGCAGCTCTCTGCACCATACATCGCATGCTCCATAGATACATTAACTGTAAGTGATCATGTTGTTTACTTGCTGTGCTTACACGCTGATAGTTAACAACACACAGACATTTGAAGCAGTTTTACTCACCGCCTGCGGTTCCAACGCACGACCGTGGACCTTTATCGTTGGGACTGCTCCATCTTTAAGTATTAGGCGATCTGCAAATCCGGCTTTGAACTGGGCCTAACTATAACCGTTGAAATGAAGGGAACAAACAAGAACACTTGCACAACTCCGTTGCTGCTCTGGAAAGACAAAATCCATCCACAGGTCCCTTAACGCTGGGTTCTTTGGAAATTTGTGCAGTGTTGTCTTGCCCTGGCAACCAAAAACACACTTTTTTTGTGCCATTTTTTTTATTGCAGCGCAGTATCTTTTATCTGACGCTCTCGCACGCACTAGGCTACAGATGCGCGCGTGCCCTTCCGGGAGAATTGCCCTTAAGACCCATTTAAGGAAATTCCAACGCCTCTGACGTAACACACGCCCGTATTCGAAAAAAAACTTTCCGAAACTTGTGACAAACCGGAAGGAGTATTTTTGGAACAGAAATACTCCATCAAACTTACAACTTCATTTTTGAAACTTTGTCCATGTTTAGCATGGGAATCCAACTCTTTAACAGTGTAAAAAACTCACTATGCATGAAACAGCATTTCACCCCCCCTTTAAGTTCTTTCTGCGCAAAATTCCAACATGACATCATGACTTTTGCGTAAACATACACGCCACTTTCAAGTCAAGTGGCGTGTTATTTATACGCATTTTGAGCTATCCGCGTGTATGCGTGTATATCTACGCCGTTATGTCTGAGTGATTCCGCGTGTATGTACACGCCGTTAAAAATCCGAGCGAAATAAAGCCAAATTTTCATATACATCTGGGGAGCGATATTTTTCCTACTAGGATGGTAGGGAAAGACTCATAAATGCTATTAACCAGTGACGGGTAGGATTAGGGACGGGGTTGGGGTAGGTCATATATTTATATATACGGCAATGTAACGTTAAGTCAACGGCGTTCATAAACACGCTGAAAAGCGATTATGCGTGTTGATAGCACGCCAAAAATGGAAATACGAATTGGCGTGTCATACATACGCAGTTTCATGAGATCAGTCTGCAAAATTCAAAAACTTGAACCTGTGAGAATGCCGATGGCATGAACGTGTATTACGAGTTAAGTCTATAGGTATGCTCGTTTGAATATGTGCACAAGCATGTAGTCTTTCTCTACAAATCAACCATCAACAAACTACTTATCTGGCCTTAAAATGTATAATACAGAATGTTTTTTGCATCCGCATAGCCACGCGGACCAGAATTATCCCGACAACGCTTTATCTGTAGAGAGGTAATGGAAGGGGATAGGGGCCTTCACAGGGGTGAGCGCTAGGATATAAAGTGAATCACCGACAAACAGTGCTTTCACACTGAACGCGAAACGATTAACGTGGCGCGGACCTAGAATGCATTTTCTCCTACATTTTTCCAGTTGACTTTAACCTCATCCACTGCATGACATACAACAGTAAATTAAGATAAAGTTTGATACCAGAAACACAAACTACCTTATGAAAAATATTTTGACCAAATAATAAAATCACAGTTGGGTAACAGGTGAATTAAAGCTACAATTAGCATCAAAATACACATCACACTTGAGATTATTACTATGTTTTTGCTCAAAACCCACTTTAAACCATCAATAGATTGCTTGTAATAACTTCGAACTGCAATCAAAAGTGGATAGACACACTGGTAAAAAATAATAAAAAAAAGCCTCAAGGGGGTCTATCTGAACATAGTGTAAATAATAGACAGTCTGAAAAAACATGAAATATGTATCCCAAAATCGTGCAGCCCTATAGCTCTTGATATCAGCATGTTCACATGTGTTTTTTTTTTTTCTAAAAAAACAAAAAAAAAATTACAGGGACCAGCTGATGCCACTGAGTCCTGCTGACTTCAACATTCACATGAGTCTCTCATGGTAAAGTGAAAAACATTGGAAATGACAGGTATTTAGACTATGTTTCAGGAATGGCACAAAGATCTCTATTGAACAGAGTGTGTGTGATCTAATGATCAGTGTGTTCAATAATGTGCTTTTTTTTGTCATTTGTTGTGTATCTTTGGATTATGTTGTGTTGTAAATAAATCCAAACAATCAAAAAGCCATTCTTTTTTAAATCTCCTCATTCTTTGTGCAAGGCTCCTAATAATAGGGCCTGATAGCACCTTATAGGGCAATTATAGGGAGCGTCTTTGTCTTCCTCAGGTGTGAAAAGCATACATATTAATGAGAGATTCACAGTGGTTTACGCCTTCTCGCATAAAGCTTTCTTACACAAAACACGTCATACAAATTTTAAAATACTTTATTGTCTTATCTGAATGAGTAGTCAGGATGATTTTCACATAGTTTTGGAGCAAATATTCTAGGCTACGGGATACAATTATCAAAAGTCTTGTGAAGAAATAATTAGTATTGGTTTTATGATCTTATTTCAGTGACAATTCGTTTTAGTTTTTTCACAAGCCACGCATAAACGTCATTATCTCAAAACTACAAGCTTTTACCTACATGCTGCTGACATATTACTGTAGCAGAGTTTGTGCTGAATACAGTGTAATAAGACTTTAGCCATGAAAATGTCACAAGTAACAGAAATAAGCACAAATGTCAGAGCATGACAGAACACCTCCAGCACCCAGAAAACACCTCAGACCCCAGAGGGTTAAAACCTTTCATTTATAGAGTCAGATGAAGTAACAAGTAAATACATATGATCAATGTATTACAAATTTAACCAACCAATACTTTGCACGAGTGAGGACTCAATACGTGATACCTTCCCTGTTTATTGGAAAACCGGCAATTGGACCAATATAGCGGGCGTTTACAATTCTCTGACAGGATGTTTGGAGCACCAGCTCATTTGCATTTAAAGGTACCATATGTAAAAATTGAGGTAAAAATATCCAAAAAATTAGCTACACGAATCAAAAGAATGAGAAGAAATGAGTGCGATGATGTCATTAAAAAAATGAAAAGTTATTGTGCTGCCGAGATATAAACCTGAATTAGCATGCTAAATTACTCCGGCCCGACAGGTGTCATAATACCAGTTTCGGCCATGGGAGGCGGTATGCGGGCAACATAACCACCATTCAAACTGTTATACACGAATAACTCACACGGCCTGTGGGCGTACTTGAACCTGATGTCAATCATGTAGAAAGTACAGCCCATTACTACATTTCAGTTCAGCGAAGAGATGAGAGCGGAAGAATGGCTGAAGCCTATGGCAAAAGAGCCTTAAGGGGGTCGCACACCGAACGCGCAGCTCAGCGCCACGCCACGTCTTTTAAGTTCAAACACATTATTCTCTATGAGAGTACACATACCGGCGGCGCCTTTCGGCATCTGTCCGCGGCGCCCAGCAACGGCTGGCCACACCACAACCACCTGCTGCAGGGAAAAAAACTCGCTCAGATGCACAAAAAAAAAAATTTGACAAAAAAAGGAGCAGAACCAGAGTCAACACGCACTGCTTTCCATCGCTGGAGACTATTAATGGACATGAAAAAAATGAAGTTGCAACATTTCTTTTCGATCGGTAAGTAAGATGCTGTTAGTATTTCACTAGAAGTTTGTTTTATATGTTTGTGTAATTTTTTCGGGAAGTTATAGAAATGTATCGAAGGATGTTTGATTAAAGTGTTAATGTGATGGCAAACTTAACCTTAACGTTATCTGTTAGCGTTTGATAGTTAGCTCTAACGGTACCCACAGATCCGATCCGGTTTTCAACTGTTATCTACCAGAGCCCGTCTCTACCAAGCTGATGATAACCAAACGATTACATTACTTTAAATGAGTCCACCCCGCAAGATTACTGTTATAAACATGAGCCTCGTCCGAAAGGCAAAGGGGGAGGTGTTGCTGTAATTTATAGTAATATTTTCAAAACCACTAAGAAATCTAGTTTTAAATATACTTCTTTTGAAGTGTTGGTGCTTAATGTAAATATATATAGTGTAAACGATAAACCACGTTTGAGAATTCTGCTGGCTACTGTATACAGGCCACCAGGGCACCAAAAATATTTTATCAAAGAATTTGCTGACTTTCTATCAGAATTAATATTGACTGCAGATAAAGTCCTAATTGTTGGTTATTTTAATATACATGTAGATAATGAAAAAGATGCATTGGGATTGGCATTTAAAGACATTGTAAACTCTATTGGAGTTAGACAACACGTGTCAGGACCTACTCATTGTCGTAATCATACTCTAGATATAATATTATCACATGAAATAGATGTTGATGCCGTTGAATTTCTGCAGCAGAGCGACGACATCTCCAATCATTATCTAGTTTCGTGTAAATTACATTTAGCCAAGGCTGCAAAGCTGACTCCGTGTTATAAATATGTTAGACCTATCACTTCTGCCACTAAAGATTGCTTTATCAATAATCTTCCTAATCAGTTTCATCATCTCAGCATCCCGGATACCATACCATACCATACCAACTTTATTTGTTAAGCACTTTACAACAACCAAAGTTGACCAAAGTGCTGTACAGAAAAGATAAACATTTGTACAATTAATAACCATACAATAAAACATTCAAACTAACAAATAAAATAAGATAAATGGAGTCGACATCTTACTAAGTGTCAAAGGCAAAAGAGTAAAGATGGGTTTTAAGAAGTGTTTTAAAAACAGATAAAGAAGAAGCCTGCTTAACGTGGAAAGGCAGATCATTCCAAAGTTTAGGGGCAGACACAGCAAAGGCACGGTCCCCTCTGAGCTTACGCTTAGTTTTAGGCACAATCAGGAGCAGCTGATCATCTGACCTGAGAGTGCGGACGGGTTTATAATAGTGTAGAACCTCAGAGAGGTATGGCGGGGCAAGACCATTTAATGATTTATAAGCAAATAACAGAATTTTAAAATGGATCCTAAATTGAATAGGCAGCCAGTGTAGTGAAGCTAAAATAGGGGAAATGTGCTCATGTTTATGCGTGCCCGTTAAAAGACGTGCTGCTGCATTTTGTATCATCTGGAGATGGGTGATGGAGGACCCACTAACCCCCACATATAGTGAATTACAATAGTCCAGCCGTGTAGTTACAAAGGCGTGGATTGCAGTTTCAAAGTGTTGTCTTGACAGAATAGGCTTTATTTTGGCCAACTGCCTCAAATGAAAGAAGCTTGATTTGACAACAGCTTTAATTTGACTGTCAAATTTAAGCTCAGGGTCCACTTTAACTCCTAGGTTTGTAATGCTAGGTTTAATATAGGGATCCAGGGAGCCCAGATCTGCAGGCGGGGTCCCAGTGGTGCCTCCAAAAACCATCACTTCTGTTTTGTTATCATTAAAATTTAAAAAGTTCAGAGCCATCCAGGCCTTTATGTCGTCGAGGCAATTGAGTAATTGTCCAACAGAGTTATCATTTATCTTTTTAAGAGGTACATAAATCTGACTGTCATCTGCATAACAGTGGAATGAAATGCCGTACTTTCTAAGTATAGAACCAAGTGGAAGCAAATACAAAAAAAGAGCAGAGGGCCGAGGACTGAGCCTTGTGGGACCCCACACAAGAGAGGAGCAGAGGAGGATTCAAATTCACCTACGCTAACACAAAAAGTTCGATCCGCTAAGTATGACCTAAACCACTCCAGTGCTATGCCACTGATGCCCACCCACTGCCTTAAACGTGAAATCAATATTTCATGATCCACTGTGTCAAATGCAGCAGTTAAATCTAAAAGCACAAGGATAACACAGTCGCCAGAGTCAGTCGCTAAGAAGATATCATTAAAAACTCTTAAAAGAGCGGTTTCGGTGCTGTGCAAGGTTTTAAAACCGGACTGGAAAACCTCTAGTATATTATGTTCTTCCAAAAAGGCCAATAATTGACTGTGCACAATCTTCTCCAAGATTTTTGAAAGGAAGGGCAATTTGGAAATAGGCCTGAAATTAGCCAGAACTGACGGATCTAGAGCAGGTTTTTTAATCAGAGGTTGAACTACTGCATGTTTTAAAATTTCAGGGACCACACCCGAGGTAAGACTACTATTTATAACTGCAACAACAGATGGTCCTATAGTGGGGAAAACCTCCTTAAATAGTCGAGGGGGGACAGCATCATTCGGAGAACCCGAGGGCTTCAAGTGACCAACAACCTCCTCTAAAAAAGAAAAAGTCACCGGCTCAAAATGATCAAAAACAGCCGAGCAGGGGACATAGATTGACGGGTCTGAAGCTGAGGGTGCAATTTGAGACCTAATAGAAGAGATCTTATCAATAAAAAAGCAAAGGAAATTTTCACACGTAGCAGGGGATGCCTCCATACAAGCATTCTGCGGGGCATTTAAAAATGAGTCAATGGTGTTAAACAAAACACGAGGCTTGTGACAATTTGCCAGAATAATATCTGAGAAATGTTTTCTTTTAGCATCTTTCACAGTTTCTTGGAAACGACGCCAACAATCCCTTAACATTTGAAGAGACACCTGTAGTTTGTCCTTCTTCCACTTGCGCTCAGCTTTACGGCACTCACGTCTAGCAGCATGAGTCATATAATTTAGCCAGGGCTCAGATTTAGTTTTAGGCTGCCGGGATTTTAATGGAGCCACAGTGTCTAAAACAGTTTGGCAGGTGGAGTGAAACCATGAGCTAAGCTCTTCTGTGTGCAATACAGACTCAGGAGTGATGGTGTTCTGACTGAAAGCAGCCGAGAACTGAGCAGCAGTGGAAGGGTTAATCATGCGACAGCGCCTTGCAGCAGCGCGAGGTTTAAATGTATGACAGGCAAGAGGAGTCTCAAATAATACAGGCATATGGTCAGAAAACACTGCGTCACATATCTCTAGATTAAAAACAGGCAAACCATATGATAAAACAAGATCAAGTGTGTGTCCATGTTCTTGTGTGGGTCCAGACACAGATTGCACAAAATTAAAAGAATCAATGAGGTTTAAAAAACCCTTTGTCATTGGCTTATCAGGACAACACACATGAACATTAAAATCCCCAACAATTAGAACACGATCATATTTAGGCATGATTTCAGCCAGGAAATCAGAAAATTCATTTAAAAAGTCCTTATTGTACTTAGGGGGCCGATAGACCACAACACACAACACTGTGTGAGAGCGACCAATCTCAAATAAACTCAGCTCAAAGCTGCTGAAAGCGGATGACAGCAATATCTGCTTACATTTATAATGACTCTTATATACAGTCGCTATTCCTCCTCCTCGGCCAGATTTTCGCGGGCAGTTAAGGTAGCAGCAATCATGGTTTAAAAATTCTGTGAAAGCGCTGGACTCACCATCACTCAGCCATGTCTCAGTTACACAGAGGAAATCCAATCCTTGGGACGTGAAAAAATCCTTTAAGACAAAAGTCTTATTTGCTAGAGATCTAGCATTTATCAGCCCAAACCTGGCAGGAACCGGCGGATCCGCGGCGCTGGATGTTTGTGAAACCCGACACAGAGACCGCAAGTTGCTGTGATTGACTCGGCGCCAGTGGGGACGAGGAGAGCAGGGGCCGCGGGGCTGGAACACCTCTTCCGGGCCGACGACAGGTACCAGCCAGGTGCCGACAGAGTCCAGCGAGCGTCGAGGAATAACGAGGGTAGACACAACTCCAGACTCAGTCCAAAAAGGCGTAGAACACCATGCAAGACGAGCCTTCAGCCTCACCAGCCGGCCACTACGTTTTCCTCGGCGGCGGGTGCGCTTTCGTCGGCGCTCACGCCGAGAAGGTGGAGCCGGGGCATGCCAAAGGTGAGTCGGGAGCCTCGCCAGGAGCGGGGGCAAGGTTTCACGTCCACCATCATCCAATTTTACTGAATTTTCAGCAAAAAATCTCAGATCGAGCAGTGTTTGACGATCATACACCAGCAGAGAGTCGACATCCCGGGCAAAAAGCAAAACAAACAGCAAAAACAGACACAGTAATGACAGTGACAGACGGCAAGCCACACACACTGGCGCCATCTTGATTGTCGTGATAGCTTGATATTGCAACAGAAACTTTTAACTCTCTCTTTTCCAGCACTTTAGACACAGTTGCTGTGTCTAAGAAGATTAAAGAAAATAGTCCAACGCCGTGGTACAACAAGCACACCCGGGCCCTTAAGAGAGCAGCCAGGAAAATGGAGCGCAACTGGAAGAAAACTAAACTAGAGGTATTTCGGATTTCATGGAAGGAGAGCTCGATTGCTTACAGAAAGGCCTTAAAAGATGCTAGATCTGATTATTTTTCAAACCTATTAGAAGAAAATAAACATAATCCTAGTTATTTATTTGAAACAGTGGCTAAACTAACGAAAAAGAAACACAGCAGTAATGACTTTATGAATTTCTTCACTTATAAGATCGATAATATCAGGGACAAAATTATAACTATGCAAACGTCTACTACAGTATCACATCAGACAGTGCAGTGTAGTCTTCATGATGAAAAACTTGATTCATTTGTTGCTATCCACAAGTTTCCTACGTCCCATGAGGCCTTGCGTCAAAAGTGGGCGCGTCTTCCGGTTCGAAGTAAACAAGCGAGACGTGACATTCATTCATTCATTCGACTATCGATTAATAATTAATAATTATATTAAAATGTATTATTTAATTTATTTAACTTATGACCAATTAAAAATGCAATGAAAATACAAAAATACAGTGTGTTTTTCCACGATGAGTTCTTTATTAGGCTTCAAGAAGATCAACTTGTGGCAGTTAAACTGGACATTCGGTTGTGGCTAAACTTGAAGATATGCGCTGCGGTGCTCTGGAACCTGCAGCTGCAAGCCGGCGTTTCTTAAACAGAAACCTTTTTAAATAATAATAAACAAGAATCATGTTAAATTAGGGCTGTAACTATACGCTATATAAAACCGAAATCGCGAGAGTCAGATCCACAAACCTGTGTCGCATTGAGGGAATATAGCCACAATATACAATATAGCCACCATATCTTTACTATTATACTATTAATTGAAGTTAACATTATAAAATACTTAGACCTAAACCACAAAACTAGTTAAGGATAAATTATTTAAAATTGGGCAATTCCAGCGTTTATGGACGTGACATTTGCAGTCAAAACCTGAAATATAAATTCTCTGAAAGTGCATTTAATATAGGCTATTGAAACTTATGTTTATATATCATACTCCGTTAATAAAGGAGTCCAGACATTAGAAAAATATAACACATGCATTTTATATTTAATATGAGGGAAATTCACATGAGGGACGTGACACAAAAAAATCTTTAACTTTTAGGTGGCAAAATATTTTTTTGTAATTCTGTGAAATGTGTAAATTACAATGCGCAAACCTAAAGTAATACTACCCACCGGATGAAGAAAGGTTGGCTCTCCACAGAACATAAAATATTCTTTTTATTTTTCATGTTCGCATTTATGAGGAAAAAAACAATGTTACGGACGTGAGTTCCCTGAAAGCGGCACCAAAAGACTGCTTTAAAACTTTCACTGCGACCTCAAACAGAAAGCACTAAGCCTTCATTTGTTAATTTCGTTTTGTATTAATTGTATCTTAATTTTAATCAATGTCTCATTATTTAATAAATCCAGGTAATTTGTTGATAAGTAAATATAGCAGACAATAATCAAGACACGGAGGCGCCCTGAACTGCAGCTCCTCTCATAAATGAACCGAAACTCTGCATAGTCTATACAGCCTCACAGACCTGAGAAATATATATAGCCTGGCTATATTATATTAGATATAGCCTACTATGAAATGTTTACTGTGTGTCATTCATGTTCTGAATATGTTGCTTCATAGTAGCCTTCACTTAAAATCTTTAGTCTAAGATTGTTGGATAATAAAATTTGCCACTGAATTAGTTTAGTCCGGTTATAAGTACAACCGCGAACAGCACATGTTGTCCATGAGCGCCGTAACGACATCTCTCATAAAGGTTTGCGACTTAGTTTAAATAGTAAAACATTATCCGAAAAACACCTAGCCTCTTCGCTAAATAGCCGTAAATAGCACACAAAATACCATTGTATGCTACTTCCGCCGCCTGACCGGAAGTTGCACCCACTTTATTTTTTACAGTAGCGCCCCCCGGAAACTTGTGGATAGGAGAGGAAGAATTTTGCAAACTTGTTAACCCTCAAACCGTATTTTGGACAAATGTGTGTTTTATTATTTTTTTTTAAATACTTTCCTTAATCTGAGTGGTACAAGACTTGGCTACTTTTCCTAAGTTATCCACCTGAACACACACAAATTTATTTGACTTGATTCTACAATGTTAAGTGGGTGAAAAAAAAAGTCCTTAATCCCGTATTTGTGGACAAAAATGGGCACCATAGGAATGAATGGGAAAAACTGTAATTTAGAGGTTTTTTTTTTTGTCTAATAAAAATTAATAGATCCAACACAATGCATATCATACACAAATGAAGGGGTAAGCCTGTACAACATTCTAAATTTTGCAAACACTCACACTCACACACACATACACACACAGACGCACACAAACACAGACACACACACACACACACACACACACACACACACACACACACACACACACACACACACACACACACACACACACACACACACACACACACACACACAAAGCATTCAATTAGCCTATAACAGCTGTTTTTTTTTTTTTTTTTTTCAAATAAAAAGTCATTCACACATACAAAAACAAAGAATTGAATGAGCCAATGACTGACCTCTCTTTTTTTTTTATGTTCCAATCAACCACCTTTGCATGCACACACAAACACACATGTGCGCACAGAATTGAATGAGCCAATGACTGACCTCTCTTTTTTTTTATGTTCCAATCAACCACCTTTGCATGCACACACAAACACACATGTGCGCACAAGTGCATGTAAACATTATAACCTGTTTATTTTTACCTAACACTTACTTTTTTTTTGTTTGAAATAAATGATAAATTATCTACTACTTTGTTTTTTCCTTAGAGCATGGTCATATTTGAATAAGCATATTTTGGCATATTTTTATGGTCTCACCTAACACAGATATATATTTTTATTTTTTAAATTACAATTTTAACTTGTTATAAAGTCAAAAACTTTATAAAAAAAAAGAAAAAGAGGTTAAATTCGTTATAACAGTGGTTTATAGAGTTCAGCCTATATGCAGCCATTTAGTACTATTAGCCATCTAGTGGCTATTGAAATTATTGCTTTTTAGTTATTTTTATACCAACATAAGACACCAGGTGACACCAAAGTAACCACATTTTTAGGTTTTAGCTATCTGAACTTACTGGAATGATTTTTTTTTACTGTAGTTAAAGAAATATTAAATATACAATAAAAATAAGCATAAATTACATAGAAAATATGGTACTTTTAGAGGTAAATAAATTCAAAAATACCCCCAAAATAAAAAAAAAAACACCATAAATGGATAGACAAAACTGACAGTGATATAACATTTATAATAAATAAAAATTAGGATCACACCTGAGTCCTCTGTGACCACATTTGTCCACATTTACAGGATTAAGGGCTATAAAGTGAATACGGTTTGAGGGTTAAATCATCTAAATCAACAACATGTATGTTAGACCCTATACCGACTAAGCTACTGAAAGAGATACTTCCAGAGGTCATAGATCCTCTTCTCAATATCATTAATTCATCTTTGTCTCTAGGATATGTACCAAAAACATTTAAGCTGGCTATGATTAAACCGCTTGTTAAAAAAACGCAACTTGATCCTACAGAATTAGTCAATTACAGGCTGATCTCGAATCTACCTTTTCTGTCAAAGATATTAGAAAAAGCAGTATCCTCACAACTGTGTTCCTTTTTAGAAAGAAATAATATCTGTGAGGATTTTCAATCAGGATTTAGACCGTACCATAGTACTGAGACTGCTCTCATTAGAGTCACAAATGATTTGCTCTTATCATCCGATCGTGGTTGTATCTCTCTATAGCCCCTTTCACACAGCACTTTGAACCCGGCAAATTGCCAGAGTGCCTTCTGTGTGAACGCAAACACGACCCGGGATTGATGCCGGGATCGATCCCGGGTTGAGGACCTAGTAACATTGCCGTGTTCAGACCCGGAACGCGTGCTGTGTGAACAAAAGCCAGAACCAATGCCGTAAGGGGTGTGTCATAGTGATGACGCATGTGCCATCGCGCGACTCTGTTGCTCTTAGAAGAAAGTTTGTGTTCATCATCAACAAAGAAAGAACGAAAAAATGTCTGCAAACTGGAATGAAGCAGGGATAGGAGCTCCACACAATCCGTGCTGAAGCTGCGATCATTCGCCAGCTCTGTGGAAAGGTGCGCGCTTGCACGTGTTTTTGACGCGTACGTTACACGTCTCATCCTGACGTCACGCGGCTTTCCGGGACATTAACGGGTTGTGTGTGAACGCACTCTATTAGTGTTACTCGATCTTAGTGCGGCATTTGATACTATCGACCACAACATTCTTTTAAATAGACTAGAAACTATGTTGGCATTAGTGAAATTGCACTAGCATGGTTTAAATCATATTTATCTGACCGTTTTCAGTTTGTAGCAGTAAATGAAGAGATGTCTTATCGATCACAAGTTCAGTATGGCGTACCACAAGGCTCAGTACTAGGACCGCTGCTGTTCACTCTGTACATGCTACCATTAGGAGATATCATTAGGAAACATGGAATTAGCTTTCACTGTTATGCTGATGATACTCAGCTGTATATTTCTTCAAAACCTAACGAAACTTACCAATTCACAAAATTAACGGAATGCATAGCTGATATAAAAAATTGGATGACCAGTAATTTCCTATTACTAAATTCTGAAAAAACAGAGATTCTAATCATTGGACAAAAAACTTCCTCACCTAATAACCTAGAATACTGTCTAACACTTGATGGCTGCTCTGTTAAGTCTTCGACGTCAGTTAGGAACCTGGGTGTGCTCTTTGATACCAATCTTTAATTTGAAAGTCACGTGTCTAGTATCTGCAAAACAGCATTTTTCCATCTTAAAAATATATCTAAATTACGTCATATGCTCTCACGGACAAATGCGGAACAATTAGTTCATGCGTTCATGACCTCAAGGCTAGATTATTGTAATGCTCTACTGGGTGGTTGCCCTGCACGCTAAATAAACAAACTACAGCTGGTCCAAAACGCAGCCGCCAGAGTTCTTACCAGAACCAGGAAGTATGACCATATTAGCCCGGTTCTGTCAACACTGCACTGGCTGCCTATTAAACATCATATACATTTTAAAATATTGCTGATTACTTACAAAGCACTAAATGGTTTAGCTCCCCAGTACTTGAGCGAGCTCTTAACGCATTATAGTCCTTCACGTCTACTGCGATCTCAAAATTCTGGCCAGCTGATAATACCTAGAATATCTAAATCGACTGCTGGCGGTAGATCCTTTTCCTATTTAGCACCAAAACTCTGGAACAATCTTCCTACCATTGTCCGGGAAGCAGATACAGTCTGTCAGTTTAAAACTAGACTAAAAACACATCTCTTTGACCTAGCATTCACATAATACATTATAGACTTTTATATGTTAGGCTGCATAGATTAGGCCGGCCGGAACAGGTGTTGTGCCGAATTTCGACTCCCTGCCAGAATCCGACTCCCCCTCGCGTGCACGCGCAATGACGTCACCACACTAGTCGCCGAATTTCGACTCCCTGACAGAATCTGACTTCCCTTGCACGTGCAATGAGCTTGGTGCGACTGTTTTATTGTTCGTCTGTTTGTGCTTCTTACTTAAAGTTTGGTGTCTTTTTTTTTTTTTTTTTTTTTTTTGCAGGTGTTTATTAATAAATATAATTATCAGTGTTTTCCAGAAAGTGTTGCAAAAACCGATCACTGGCATACATGATATTATGTTTAAGTGCATTATACTTACCAAGTCAAATATGAAATGTTAATATTTAACATTTATTCCCATTGTGCACTGTTTACTATACTATAGACAGTCCAATAATACCATGTGCAATAAGTTCTACTTCTAATTCTGCACATAGATTATTCTAGATATTCTCTGCCAGTGCATTTTATTTAAATCAAAACCCAGAATTATTTCTGTGTCCAAAGCACAGGTGTAAGCAAAGTATATAAATCATACTTCCTTAATTTTTCAGGTTTACAAAGTCAAAGACACATGAAACTCGTGCTGGTTACACAATGGATGGTAAAATAGTTTCTCTGTTTTACATTTGATATTGTTTTGTGATAGGCACTTTTAGTTCATTCTGACATTTGCCAGTATAACTGGGTGTCTATAGTCATCTGAAGTGGACATAACAGTTGTCCACTTCAGATTTGTCTTGTCACTTGTCCACAACATTTACCTATAACTTTAAATGTATTTTGATGGTGCACACATTCTGTTTCCAGGATGATTAACTGCATTTTGGTGCTAAAAAAAAATCTGCCAGAATCTGACTCCCTTGTGTGCACGCCCATGACGTCACTATACGCGGCGGTCAATTACTTTACTGCTCATATGTTTGCTTTGTAAATGCTTAGGCATGAAAGTTTACTTTTCTGAATAATATGTATTTTTATTTTATTTTGATATACAAAGATTAACACCAAATTTGGCCTTTATTGTTAATGTTTGTTTGATTATGGGGAAATAATATAAACAAAAATGGGCTAAAGGAAACTTTTTGCAGATAGATTTGACAAAATGTATTGAGTTACTAGGCCTACTTGGATTCAATAAATAGTCAAACAAAACGCACTATCTCTATGTGTAGCTTTAATGCTGATTAGATGAGGATCTCACCTGTTCCTTTTTCTGTTTATATCATTTTTTTTCTTTCTTTTACTTGTAGGCTATTATTATTTTAGATTGTATATGTTCTTTTACTATTTGTTGTTGACTACATTTGTATAGCTATGTGTTAGACTATTGTCATGTTTATTATTTGTAATTTGCTTGGCATTTAATAAAAAAGGAAAACACAAAATCCTTTACTTTTCATCTATAGTTTCCACACCTGTAATTCCTGTCTGCATTTAGTGTTTCTATACTCTATGCGTGTGTGTGTGTGTGTGTGTGTGTGTGTGTGTGTGTGTGTGTGTGTGTGTGTGTGTGTGTGTGTGTGTGTATTTATGCAGTGACACATAACATCACTGTAAGTTTTAAACACAGCACCTGCCAAATTTAAACTCCCCCTCCAATTTCAGCTTTGCAAGAGAAAACTCATTTTGATGACACCTTTGTCCATGGGTCCTCTGCAGAAAAGCACAAGTCTGAATGACTTCACAGTTATAGGCATTTTACATGTAGCCTATTTCTGTTTTATTTTTATTTATTTTTTCACCGAAATACAGTTAATCATCCTGGAAACAGAAAGTGTGCACCATCAAAATACATTTAAAGTTGTAGGTAAATGTTGAAACGGACAAGTGTTATGTCCACTTCAGATGACTATAGCCACCCAGTTATGGCAAATGTCAGAATGAACTAAAAGTGCCTATCACAATACAATATCAAATGTAAAACAGAGAAATGATTTTAAAGAATTAAGTAAGAAGTGTAACCAGCATGAGTTTCATGTGTCTTTGACTTTGTAAACCTGAAAAATTAGGGAAGTATGATTTATATACTTTGCTTACACCTGTGCTTTGGACACGAAAATGATTCTGGGGTTTGATTTAAATAAAATGCACTGGTAGAGTATATCTAGAATAATCTATGTGCAGAATTAAGTAGAACTTATTGCACATGGTATTATTGGACTGTCTATAGTATAGTAAACAGTGCACAATGGGAATAAATGTTAAATATTAACATTTCATATTTGACTTGGTAAGTATAATGCACTTAAACATAATATCATGTATGCCAGTGATCGGTTTTTGCAACACTTTCTGGAAAACACTGTCTAATTATATTTATTAATAAACACCTGCAAAAAAATAAATAAATAAAAAAAAGACACCAAACTTTAAGTAAGAAGCACAAACAGACGAACAATAAAAGAGTTGCACCAAGCTCATTGCACGTGCAAGGGAAGTCAGATTCTGTCAGGGAGTCGAAATTCGGCGACTAGTGTGGTGACGTCATTGCGCGTGCACGCGAGGGGGAGTCGGATTCTGGCAGGGAGTCGAAATTCGGCACAACACCTGCACTGTAAAAAATTATTTGTTGGTTTGACTCAGAAAAGTAAGTTACCTGGTTGCCTTAAAATTTTGAGTTAATTGAAACTAAAAATGTGAGTTTTTACAACAAGTGATTTTGTTGTCCTAACTTAAGATTAAATATTGTATCAACTTATTCAAGCAATCAAAGGGATTAAGTTAACTTACAATTTTAAGTTCACTCAACTTAATTTATGATTATATGAACAAACATTTTTAAGTTCACTCAACTTAATTTAATACTATATGAACAAACAATTTGAAGTTCACTCAACTTAATTTAATATTATATGAACAAACAATTTGAAGTTCACTCAACTTAATTTACTATTATATGAACAAACAATTTGAAGTTCACTCAACTTAATTTAATATTATATGAACAAACAATTTTAAGTTCACTCAACTTAATCTTAACTACATATAGTTTGTTGTAACAATTAACTAAGAAGTTTACACGGTTGCCTTAAAATTACGAGTTAAATCAACTTTCAACACAACTTAAAACAACAAAAGCTTTTTTGTTGTAACAAATAACTAAGAAGTTTACACGGTTGCCTTAAAATTATGAGTTAAATCAACTTTCAACACAACTTAAAACAACAAAATCTTTTTGTTAAAACAAATCATTCTGGAATAACAGAGCACAAATAAACCATAACTTTAACATTTATTATAACATTCACAAAAATATGAATTCATTGAATTGTCTGACAAATATAAATTATACTTAGTATAAATGAGTATGATAGAAAAAAATAAAAACATTAAATGAATAAAAACATTAAAACACATTAAAACAACAGAATACAAGCTGTTGCTATAAATGTCAAGCATGTGTCAGAATAAACAAATGTCAGTGTGATGACATTAAAGGGATAGTTCACCCAAAAATGAAAACTCTGTCAGTAATTACTCTCTCTCTCATGTCGTTCCAACCCCGTAAGACTTTCGTTCATCTTCGGAACACAAATTAAGATATTTGTGATTAAATCTGAGAGCTGGATCACTCCTCCATAGGCTTCTAAGGGACTGAAACTTGATGGCCCCGAAAAGTTATTAAAGACATCGTTAAAATAGTCCAAGTGACTACAGTGGCTAGATCTTAAGTTTATCGAGCTACGGGAATACTTTTTGAGCGCAAAAAACAAACTAAAATAGCGCGAGTAATGACAATTTTAATTTTTGGGTGAACTAAGCCATCAAGCACAATCTCCTCCTCTAACAACACAGCCACATCAATTATTTCCATTGAAAGGAGGTTTGCAGTGTTCTCCTCTATGTCCACCGAATCCAACCTTCATCCCTTTCACCACCTCTTCCTCATCAGTTGGCTAACAAGAGAAAAAGGAAATTACTAATCACAAAATTACAAATTTACAAAGCATTTGTAGATTAACAATGATTTATTAATATATTAAAAAAGTATATATGAAGAGTTCAGATGCAAAAGCCTCTAAATGCCATTTCAAATTTTCTTCTAAAATGATCATTTTTATCAAGCTTGTATATTTAAGTTCAATAATTTCACTTAAATGGCAAGAAAAATAACCCATTAATTGTCATTTAAGTGAAATTACTGAATTGAAATATACGAGCTTGATAAAAATGATAATTTTAGAAGAAAATTTCAAATGGCATTTAGAGGCTTTTGCATCTGAACTCTTCATATATATATATATATATATATATATATATATATATATATATATATATATATATATATATATATATATATATATATATATATATATATATATATATAATATATATATATATATAACATAATATATTTTATTATTATAAATGCATCATCTGTCAGAACATTATGACTGAAAACACTATTGTAAAAGAATAGTGAAAACTTTGTGCGGCCATGTTTTAGCTCTTTGTTGTGGGATAAGCGCATCCACAACGTCTTCATGACTATAAGTTCACTTGTGCATTCACAGTAGGGATGTCAATTTTCACAAATTCCCACGATTGATTAGGGCTGGGCGATATGGACCAAAAGTCATATCCCGATATATTTTGGCTGCATATCGATATACGATATATATCCCGATATTTTTTCCGCACAGTGAGAGCAAATGTTCAGTCGAAGTCAAAGCCAAATATAGTCTTCACTGTATAAATTATACATTGATTCTTATTAAAGCTACTATTAAAGTTATCAGTCAAGAGCAGTGAGTGATTTCCTGTGTTTTGTGGTTTTATTAACATTAAATAGATAGTTCTCCCAAAAAATTTAATTGTCATCATTTACTCTCTCAAGTTGTTTTAAACCTGAAAAAGTTTCTTTCTTCTGTTGAAGTTATTTGGAAGAATGTGGGTAACCAAACAGTTGATGTACCCCAGTGATTTCCATATTTTTCCCTAAGGAAGTCAATGGGGACCAGCAACTGTCTGGTTACCCACATTCTTCAAAATATCTTATTTTGTGTTCAGCACAAGAAATAAATTAATACAGGTTTGGAACAATATTACAGTGAATAAATAATGACAACATTTTTATTTCTGGGTGAACTATCCCTTTAAGGACAAGCGCTGCATGTTTACTATTAGGGCTACTGTCTCTTTAAGACCTGTACGCGACGCGTCTATACCATAGGTCTATATACACGCATTTGACAAGCAGATTTCTCTCAATTTTCTCAGTTTGCTTTCAGTTTAGACATAACCAACTATCCTTATGTAAACCTTGTATGTATTTGAGAGTATTAGCAAAATAAGACTCGAAAGATGACTTAGTCCAGTAACCAGGCGCTGTTAGACAGGCTTTTAGTGCATGTGCGCGTCGGGTGTTCGCGCTCAGAACAGCGCATCAGCAGTGAATGACATGTTTAACCGGCAAGGCTTTAAAGCACATGCAAATAATGAACTTCTGTGAACTCAATGAAATGATGTGTCCCGTTCCTCTGCGTTAATATTTGATGTGAGTATCTGTCGCGTTGTACACTAATGCTATTGAGACGGAGGCGCCAGAACTGCAACTGATAGAATGCACGATATACATATTTCTACAAAAGCAGTCAGCAGCTTGCTTGGAGCAAGGATCATAGCGCAAATTTGAACTATATCGATATATGCGATATGGTCTAATTCAATATCGCATTTACAAATATATCGATATATTTTTTATATCGATATATCGCCCAACCCTACGATTGATTGTCGTTTAAATTAACGATCAATTAATCGATTAGCTGCACTATGCAGGTTGTACTGTCGTAAATATCACGCACGCAGAGATTTCTCTGCACTCACGGCTTGATCCCTCCCCCTGTACACCGGTACCTGTTCAGTAGGATGGAAGCTGTAACGAGTGGAAATAAAGTTTGGCCCCTTTAAAAGCTGCGCGCGCCCTGTTTAACTGTCGGCAGTCTGTATTGTATGTGCGCCTCGAACACCACATGTATACAGCGCCGGGTTATTTCTGTTCGATGCTCATTTTAGCAGAATTTTATCAGATCTTTTTTGCCGTAAAGCAATTCGTTACATCGCGAGACCTGATATCACGAGACACTTCCTGATACAGCACATCAAAGTTGTCCGGCTCAAAGTTGCAAGTGTGTTTTTTCCGCTTACATGCGATAGGGGGGTGCGAAACGACAACCATTCAACCCGAAAAGAGTAATATAACCATTCCAATTACTCCGAAGCTGTTCGGTTGAGGTAAAAAACCTGCATAGTTCACCTTTAATCGTTAGGCTTAATACTGCAATATGCGTCTACTGCAGTGGCATATGGCCAACAGCATGACAAGGTCTGCAAATGCTGCTCAGAACTACATGTTCCTCACAAAATGAATGAGAATGGTTTTAAATAAATCTAAATAAAGGGCTAGTAGGATTGTAAAAATTTTTGATGTGATTGATCATTTAATTCAATTAATTATCAAATAACGACTAATACAATGTGTCACCAGCAACAGTGTCTCGGATGCGTGCTTGTCAGAATGTGTGACTGTCGTGGATGCGCTCTTCCTGGAACAACGAGCTGAAAACAGCAACTAAACCCAATGAATTCACAACGATTTAATAAAATAGTGTTCTCGTGTTTTGTAATATGAATGTCCCAATCATCGTTATTATTAGCCGTTCATTGCTGTGTGAGCTGCATTCGCTGAATGAATACCAGTAAACTGGAACACTTTGCTAGCGCAAAGAAACGCATCCTACATGAGATTAATATACAAAATAAACAATATTAAAAATTATATCTGCACAAAATTACGAGAATCCACAAGTGAATTTGAACTAAGTTACGTGCCATTCAGAAAGACTCATGTTGTGGACGCGCTCCTCCTGGAACAACGCGACACGGCAACTAAACCAAAATAATTCAGTGTTTGATTACAATATTTTTCTTTTTATAAGCTTATGTAATATGACAGTCCCAATAGTCATTATTAGTCGTGCATTGCTGTTTGAGCTGCGCGCGCTGAAGCTGAAGAGGATCACCGTACACTTTACTACATTAATGTTTAACCAAATGCATCCTATATGAGATTAATCACATATAGATAGGCCTACACAAAATAAACACAATATTACAACTTACATTTGCACAAAACAAAAGGCTGCGAATGCACACCCAAACTTATAGTCATGATGGTGTAAAATAGTCCGAAACATACCTCTGGCGCGCGCACTCTACTTTCGCGCTACACTCTGTTTTGCAGTTGAGCAGCACGGACGTCCATGAATCTGCTTAATCGATGATCAATACATTTTAGCGATTAAATGTATTATCGACAATTAATTAATCGTTAACATCCCTAATTCACAGCCTTTATTTTTGTAAGTTGATGTAGGCCTAATATTATATGTTATTTGAGTATATATATATATATATATATATATATATATATATATATATATATATATATATATATATATATATGATTTATCTCATATAGGGTGTGTTTGGTTAAGAATTAACGATGTAGTAAAGCATGCTGGTGATCATCTTTAGATTCAGCGCATGCAACTCAAAACAGCAATGCACAACATTAACAACTATTGGGACTGTCAAATTATTTAACATTATTATGAGAACACTATTCTAAGAAAACGTTGTTAATTCTTTGGGTTTACAGGGCTCTACAGTGCGACCATTTTTTTCAAATCTGCAACTGAAAATTCAAGCGTGCAACTGTGAAAAAGTATTTAGGAGCACCCGATCAGGCCTGGTTCTAGTTTAATCTAATAACAGCATATTGGCCAAGCAGAATTTGCAAACATTACATTTGTATTTGTACTCTACAAGATTAAAACTTATACATATTAAAAATTAATAGTAAAGGAGTAGTTCACTTTTAAAAAAACTTTTGCTGATAATTTACTCACCCCCATGTCATCCAAGATGTCCATGTCTTTCTTTCTTCAGTCGAAAAGAAATTAAGGTTTTTGATGAAACATTCCAGGATTTTCTCCATATAATGGACTTCATTGGGAACCAAATGGTTCAAGGTCCAAATGAGAGTTTCAGTGCAGCTTTAAAGAGCTTTAAACGATACCAGACGATGAATAAGGGTCTTATCTAGGACCCTTCGAGTCATGACTCGAAAAAAGATTTGTTAATTTTGATGAACGAGTTCGAACAGAAGAGTCACAAACGCTCATCACAGAACAGAGCATGGTGAGCATTTGTGCTAATAAAACTTAAACTTTGTTATTTATTTTTGAAATAACCGATCGTTTCGCTAGATAAGACCCTTATTCATCGTCTGGTATCGTTTAAAGCCCTTTGAAGCTGCACTGAAACTGTCATATGGACCTTTAACCGTTTGGTTCCCAATGAAGTCCATTATATGGAGAAAATCCTGGAATGCTTTCATCAAAAACCTTAATTTCTTTTCGATTGAAGAAAGAAAGACATGGACATCTTGGATGACATGGGGGAGAGTAAATTATCAGCAAAAGTTTTTTTAAAAGTGAACTACTCCTTTAAGTGACTTTCATTTTAGGAACAGTACTTTCAGATTTTGCTCAAGAAGTGTACTTTCAGAATTCGTCAACGAAAATAGTTCAAAACAAAATCACAGCTGAGCATCTCCGAGTGAAAAAACGGTGTTCCGTTTATGAACGAATCTGTGTTTTCAAACGAGTCAATGATTCAATGAGCCATTCATAAAGACAGTCGCTTGATTTGTTCCTGAATGAATCAGTCGTTTGAACGAGTCGATTGAATGAATGATTCAGTGACAAAGACAGTAGCTGCGTCCCAATGTGCATACTATGCCCTAAATAGTATTGACAATTACTGATGTCACATAGCCTACTATTTAGGATGGATACTATGCACATTGGGACGCAGCTGACTTATGATACTCAACCCTATTAAAGGGATAGTTCACTTTGAAATTAATTTTTGATATGTTTTAGCTTACCTCAAGGGCATCCAAGATGTAGGTGTCTTTGTGGCCGCAGTATTTTCAATTTTGATATTTTTAGGTCAACCCGTTCTTGTCTGTCAGTCATATAATGCAGGCAATAGGGGTTCACCTTAAAAAGCATACACAGAGAAGTCCAAATTAAACATGATTTAATGACTCGTAAACGTAAGTACACATTGATGACCTAAGACACGAAACGAGTGGTTTTTGTGAGAAAACGAACAGTATTTATATAGTTTTTACCTCTTGTAAACACAGCCACGTCCAAGTGATCTGAGATCGCGAGCGCTTCGGTCTTTTCCGGAAAGCACCGGAAGTGAATCCTCACATCTTGGATGCCCTTGAGGTAAGCTAAAACATATCAAAAATTAATTTCAAAGTGAACTATCCCTTTAATGTCCAGACATGTTTAGGTTCTGTTCACACATAATCTTTAAAAAAAAACGTAGGCTATCTACAGACAAAATTATAATACCTTTAAACCATTTTCGGCTTTTCACCGCCTAGGAAATACATTAATTAATCTTATACAAAACCAGTTGAGATAGAGACATATTCAATTCTAAAATTACTTACCATAAACAGCCTAGCTGAGTAGAAAAAGGCGCCTTCCCGTTCAGGTGTGGTCCAAGTTACGTCGTGTAACTGTTACGTTATTGGCAAACATGTTCAAAAGCTCAACAAGTCTGAAATATAACATAAACAGATTCATTTGAACACGTATTGCTTCAGAACCATAAGTATAACATGTAAATCTTACTTAATTGACGTTTCCTTCTCTTAAAGGTAACGTTAACGTTAGCTTAACCTGAATGCATTTTAAAATGAGCAATAACGTTACGCAATTCGTTTAATCAAGACCAAAATGAAAAATAACTAAAATGTTATTATTTATCGGGATTATTTTAAGGTTGAATCGCTTCATTAACAGCCTTAACAGTTACTAAACTGTAAATATGACACAAGAAACACTATTAATTTTAAAATAACCTCAATGGAATCCTCTGGAATTCCTGAGGCAAAATTATTACGTTATAGGCCTAACGATAGATTTAAACGACCATCTTATGATTTTTCGCTGCCTAGGAAATAAATTAAATTACCCTTAGACAAAACTATAGTCTATAAAAACATTGAACTTAAAAATTACTTACCATAAACCGTCTTTCCTTGCTTCTGAAGAAGCTGAGAAGAAAATCGCGCCTTCTCGTTCAAGAAGTGTCGTCCTTGACTCGTTTACTCTCGTTCGTCCGGCGCATGCGCAGGGAAAATTAAGACTCAGAGGTCTAGTGAACTAATCTATTAGTAGAATCAACTAATGTTTTTATTTTTTATCAGTGCATTGCCACCAAGCCATTAGTTTAATCAACCTAAACTAAAAATGTTTTGTTATCTGAACAACATTAGTGAATCTAAGTTGAGTTGACAAAAGAAAAAATGTTGTGTTAACAAATCATGGAAATCCTTTTTTACAGTGTGTAAATCCTGATGTACTCGTTACATCATAAGAAGAATGGCATCTACGCTAATTTAGTGTCTTTGTTTATCCCAAGGTTTTCCTGCAGCCTGCCGGATCCAGGCCGTTTCCAGATCTGACGAAGGACCTTCGCCTGGACCCGATGACAACGCAGTGCTGAAGTGCCAACTAGCCTCTCCCTATGGAGGATCCCTATTCCACTCTACAGATAAAGCGCTATGAAATTCCGGTTTTGCGTCCCTATTGATAATCGATAATCGTCCCTATTTTAATTGATAAAATAAAATTCTGCGTCAAAATTTATAGGCAAGACAAGTAGTTTGTTTTGGCATGGTTTAGCGAATTACGAACCTGCACACACATATATTCAAACGCACATAACTATAGCATCAATTTTTAACGTGCATGTAAACGCCATCAGCGTTTATCACAGGTTCGCGTTTAAAGTCTATTTAGAGAGAACGGCGTCATCTTAGCGGCCCCTAATTCAATAACAAATGATCTTTTCGACGGAAGTGAATCAATCAAAACTAACTTTAGCTGGAAACAACATATTCAATAACCGCTATAAAACCAAACCATTCTTTGTTACCTTAAATAATATGTTTGTCTCTGTAAAGCTGTTTTGACACAATCTACATTGTTAATAGCGCTATATAAATGAGGATGACTTGACTTGACTTGATGATAAAATGTAACATTAAAGCTTGAAATGTCTTCGATTATAATGAACCCCAAATGGACGTACAAAACGTAATGAAACCGAATGTTTTTTGGGGGCTAATGATAACACTAGAAGAGGTATTGATAATGAAATCAAACTTGATATATGCTGCTAAATTAGCTTTAGGCGGGCAGCATATGTAACACTCTAAATAGATGTTGTCCCTAATACTGTCTGTCAAAATAAATGTAATTCAAACTAACAATAAATATGTAATATAAACAAAACTAATATGAACATATTCACTGGTGAAGGGGAGTAGCTTGAAGATGTCATTTAAAAATCACTTGACATCAACCAAGGTCCGTGTACGTTTTGATAGTTCGTTTTCCAATTTGAAACGAAATAACCAAAAACGAGAAAACGGCGCCTTATTCGTTTTTTTCGTTCTTTAAAAAAAAAAAAACGAAAAAACGAGATTTCGGCTTGATTTTTCGTTTTTTAGTTCACAGGCAAAAAAGGAATAAATAACTTCAAAATTCGTTTTCCACATGTGGGCGGTCCTGAGACGCCCCTTCCGCCGATTGGCCAAGCAAATCTGAGCATATGACGTCATCTGGTCTGTTCAACAAAATAATAGTCCTCTAGTCTACTATGGCATGGCTATCGATTCTTAAACTGTACAGGGCAGGTCCTATTGGGCTTTCTTCTGTGCAACTTTACGCGTTTCACATAAATCTTTACATCAGAAATATTAAATATTAGTCTGCCACCAGCCCGTTTTATTTAGCTGTGCGGAGTTCTGTTTGGTGAAGCTGCGCTTGACAGCGGCGAGCGCGAGAGGCTCACTGTCACTGATCAATGTTCAGTCAGAACTTTTTTTTTTTAGACCGTTTTGACACGGGATTGTGATTGCAAATACTGTAATGCCAATCGGCTGAGGGTTTGGTGCCGATGATGGTGAAATACATTTCTAAAACTCTAATCATAGCCGCGACCCGCGAGAATGATTGACAGGACGATAGCGGAGGCAATTAAAAGCGCAATAACTTCAGTTAACAAAACACAATTAAAAAGTGTTTAATATAAGTGACTTTGTCTTTGTTTTATTGTTTTTAATCAAATAATTGTCAACCACAAACCGAGCCTTCGTTTTAAAGGGCGATTTCCAAATATATTTTATTTATTTGTTATAATATGGGTAGCCTATTTTACGTCACCTTATTAGTTTGATTATAGTATATGTGAGGTTGTTTTGTTGTTGTACTATTTTTTTTTTTTTTTAAATCTACAGAAGAGATTAACAAATAACTTTTGTCATAAGTTAACTAATCAATCGGAGAATTTCCTCACCGGCACAACCCTATTCTTCATGTTACAGATTTAATGTTGATCACATAATGTTAAAGGCTTCTTAAAAACCATTACACTCGGTTGAAGGGTCAAGAAGGATGTGTTAATTTACAGTGATTTCAATCTGTCCTTAGTTGGTGACCCAGTGTAATTATAATACAGCATAAATAAAAACAAACACACCACGTAATATGTATAGCCATGCGGCAAAACACCGGGAAGTCACCTGTGAGGGAAAAAACAATCCGTGGACAGTTTTGCAATCCGTCCCCTCAGTTTATAAACTGTAGGCCTACTCACGAATTCTTAAACTGTTCCCTCGGTTTAACAATTCGTGCCCACGGATTAATTAACCGTAGCTACCCCTGAGGTACTTGTATCTTTAAAGTCAATTTTTGGGAGGAAAAAGCTCAGTACAGAATAGGCAAAAAAAAAAAAAAAAGACTTCACATAGCCTAAAAAGAAATATTAGCACAAACACATTTCCAAAACTGTAAAAGGCTAGGTTATATAAAAATAAAACATTCATAAATAATTTTATGATAAACATATTACTGTTTTCAGTGAACTCATTTATAGTAGCATAAACGCAAATAATAATAATAATAACTACATAGGCCTATTTAGAAGACGCTTTTATCCAAAAAGAAAAAAAAAAAAGAACAAAGCAATTTGTCAAATGTCTGTCATAATACAAGTTAGACAATAATAATACAGGGCTAAAATTATTACAAATAAACACAAGTTTTTGACGCATATCCAAGTGTTTGTGCGGAGTGCGCACTGCATGGCACGGAGGCGCCCGCGCAAACACTTGTATTTTCCTATCAACAGTGGAAACAACTTAAAATAATCTATCATTTCTGGTCATACAGAAAAAAATAATACATCATTCGCAACTAATTCTATTTGTGTAAACTCACAATAACAAGAAAACGATGTGCTTTTGTAAAATAAAAATAAAACAATCAGGCGCGCTTTCAAGATATGTTTAGCCGACACTAATTTAGAAAACAGTTTATTTAAACAAAAAAATCCCTCTTTATTTTTCAGACACATTTATTATGATAAGCCTATAAATCACCTATAAATCATCTCTCTGTATGGTTCCAAAGACATGGCTCTTCTCATTTAGCACTGCGGGAAAAATATAATTTCCAGGTTCTGATTTGATCTTAGAAAGTAAAATCGAATTTTCTCCCATATTAATTTGCGAATATTTTAAATGTTTAATAAGGGGGCAAAAAGTCATAAACAAAAATCTGAAAATACGTCAATATTATTTCTTTTTTTGCGCACAAACACTTTGATATGCGTCAAAAACTTGTGTTTATTTGTGATAATCCTAGCCCTGTATTATTATTGTCTAACTTGTATTATGACTGACATTTGACGAATTGATTTGTTCTTTTTTTTTTTTTTTTTTTGGGATAAAAGCGTCTTCTAAATAGGCAAATAATGATTATTATTATTATTTGCGTTTATTACTATAAATGAGTTCACTGAAGACAGTAATATGTTTATCATGAAATCATTTATGAATGTTTTATTTTTATAAACCAAACCTTTTACAGTTTTGGAAATGTGTTTGTGTAATATTTCTTTTTTTTTATATGTGAAGTCTTTTTTTTGCTGAGCTTTTTCCTCCCAAAATGGACTTTAAAGATACAAGAGTAGCCTAAATGTAGCCTAGTTTTTTTTTTTAGAAAATCCAAGAAATTATCCATCTTAAAAAATGAGGTTTAAACACGATGCAATGCATCCAGCACCAACAAAAGCACAACGTTTTCTTGTAATGTGAGTTTTGGACAAATAAAAGTAGTTGCGAATGATGTATTATTTTTTCTGTATGACCAGAAATGATAGATTATTTTAAGTTGTTTCCACTGTTGATAGGAAAATACAAGTGTTTGCGCGGGCGCCTCCGTGACATGCAGTGCGCACTCCGCACAAACACTTGGATATGCGTCAAAAACTTGTGTTTATTTGTGATAATTTTAGCCCTGTATTATTATTGTCTAACTTGTATTATGACTGACAATTGACAAATTGCTTTGTTCTTTTTTTTTTCTTTTTGGATAAAAGCGTCTTCTAAATAGGCCTATGTAGTTATTATTATTATTTGCGTTTATGCTACTATAAATGAGTTCACTGAAGACAGTAATATGTTTATCATAAAATTATTTATGAATGTTTTATTTTTATATAACCTAGCCTTTTACAGTTTTGGAAATGTGTTTGTGCTAATATTTCTTTTTAGGCTATGTGAAGTCTTTGTTTTTTTTTTGCCTATTCTATACTGAGCTTTTTCCTCCCAAAAATTGACTTTAAAGATACAAGTACCTCAGGGGTAGCTACGGTTAATTAATCCGTGGGCACGAATTGTTAAACCGAGGGAACAGTTTAAGAATTCGTGAGTAGGCCTACAGTTTATAAACTGAGGGGACGGATTGCAAAACCGTCCACGGATTGTTTTTTCCCTCACAGGTGACTTCCCGGTGTTTTGCCGCATGTAGGCTATACATATTACGTGGTGTGTTTGTTTTTATTTATGCTGTATTATAATTACACTGGGTCACCAACTAAGGACAGATTGAAATCACTGTAAATTAACACATCCTTCTTGACTCTTCAACCGAGTGTAATGGTTTTTAAGAAGCCTTTAACATTATGTGCTCAACATTAAATCTGTAACATGAAGAATAGGGTTGTGCCGGTGAGGAAATTCTCCGATTGATTAGTTAACTTATGACAAAAGTTATTTGTTAATCTCTTCTGTAGATTTAAAAAAAAAAACTAAATAGTACAACAACAGCAACAACAAAAAAACCTCACGTATACTATAATCAAACTAATAAGGTGACATAAAATACCCATATTATAACAAATAAATAAAATATATTTGGAAATCGCCCTTTAAAACGAAGGCTCGGTTTGTGGTTGACAATAATTTGATTAAAAACAACAAAAACAATAAAACAAAGACAAAGTCACTTATATTAAACACTTTTTAATTGTGTTTTGTTAACTGAAGTTATATTGCGCTTTTAATTGCCTCCGCTATCGTCCTGTCAATCATTCTCGCGGGTCGCGGCTATGATTAGAGTTTTAGAAATGTATTTCACCATCATCGGCACCAAACCCTCAGCCGATTGGCATTACAGTATTTGCAATCACAATCCCGTGTCAAAACGGTCTAAAAAAAAAGTTCTGACTGCTGACTGAACATTGATCAGTGACAGTGAGCCTCTCGAGCTCGCCGCTGTCAAGCGCAGCTTCACCAAACAGAACTCCGCACAGCTAAATAAAACGGGCTGGTGGCAGACTAATATTTAATATTTCTGATGTAAAGATTTCTGTGAAACGCGTAAAGTTGCACAGAAGAAAGCCCAATAGGACCTGCCCTGTACAGTTTAAGAATCGATAGCCATGCCATGATAGTAGACTAGAGGACTATTATTTTGTTGAACAGACCAGATGACGTCATATGCTCAGATTTGCTTGGCCAATCGGCGGAAGGGGCGTCTCAGGACCGCCCACATGTGGAAAACGAATTTTGAAGTTATTTATTCCTTTTTTGCCTGTGAACTAAAAAACGAAAAATCAAGCCGAAATCTCGTTTTTTCGTTTTTTTGAAAAAAAACGAAAAAACGAATAAGGCGCCGTTTTCTCGTTTTTGGTTATTTCGTTTCAAATTGGAAAACGAACTATCAAAACGTAAACAACCAACATTCCTCTGGAGTCAAATTGTCCTCTATTAGCCTCTTAAAACCATAGCCCCCGGTACCGGGCATGAGAACCAGCGCTGATCCGGTAGATATTGAATAACAGACTGGTTGATTAAACTTGAATTACTTGCATGTTTCAATCTTTAATTTTTACTTCTAAAATGTTTGTTACATGAGTTATGTATGCAATATTGTTTATTTTAAAACCGTATACAATTCACTGTATTGCTGTACTCATCGACAGTAAAGGCCATGTCATGTACCGGTGGTTGTATGGAATATTTTTTTTTACAAAGGTTTAAAGGAAACGCAAAAGTTATTAAAGCTGCAAGCAGCATTGAAAGGGCCCTCGCACCCATGCCACCGCCACCCAGTGGCTTTAAGAAGACAGAGCACGGTGGGTAATGTGCATTTAAGTAGGTAAATATAGGAGGAGTATGTCAAAGTCAGTTACAAAAATGTCCTTTATTATGGGGATAATAGCATGCGTTATCACTCAGATAAGTGTTGCTAGCATGTTTTAGCAAGTTTCTAGCATGTTTAGAACTCAATGGCATATTTAATATGTTGCTAGTACTGCATCACAGTGTAAAATATGTCACTTCCTTTTGACAGTAGGTGGCCCTATTACTTTAACTTAAAATTGTCATGTAGATATGTTCAGGGCAGGACTCTTATCAAACGTGTGAAGTTTAGGGCAGATTGGACATTGCCTTCAGTAAAAACAACTTCCTGATTCATTGCATTGGCATGCGTTAGCACTTAGCTAAGAATTGCTAGCATGTTTTAACATGTTTCTAGCATGTTTATAACTCAATGGCATATTTAATATGTTGCTAGTACTGCATCACAGTGTTAAACATGTCATTTCCTGTTGCCAGTAGGTGGCACAATTACTAACTGAATATTCTCATGTAGATGTGTTCAGTTATGGTTTAGGTTAGATTTTGGTTCCCATGGAAAGTTTTCTGAACGTTTAGGGAACGTTAGTTTTTGGTTACATGGCAACCTTTAGGGAACGTTCCCCTAACGTTCTTTTTTACATTCTCCTAACCTTTAAAAAACTTTAACAACAATGGTACCAATTTTATTATTACTTTAAACTGTCTGTGCATGAGCAGGAATTACTTATTATATATTAGCAGGAATGAATGAATGAACAAACAAACAGGCAAACTTGATGGGATTTAAAACTTTAATATAAAATGAAAATACAAAAAATATAAAAGGCCTAAAAAAAATAATACAAGAATCAGAGTCAGATTTATACAATTTTAGTATACAACTATGTAGGGCTGGGTATTGACACAAATTTCACAATTCGATTCATTTCAATTCACAAGCTTGCAATTCAATTCGATTTCGATTCTGATTCGATACAATATTGATTATTTTGGATATGTAACAATAAATAAACATTTATAATGTGTTTAGAATTTTTTTTTTAATTACCTTTACAGGGACTTTAAATTACCCTTTTATTTATTTTTATAATAAGAAGATTATATGAAATATAAACATTTAAATGGTGGCTGCCAGATTTATTAAAATATGCATAAAACATTGAAGAACATTAAGATTATAATGCATATGTAATATTGTGCTTATATTTTAACAAAATGCTCCTCTCTAGAGTTATTTTTTCTAGCTGACTAACGAGTTTATGGTCACATGTGGTTTTTCTGAGGTAAATATGACGATACATGACATTGATTACAAGCTGTTTAACTGATGTCTTTCCACAGTTGAAACACTGATTGAGAGAATCAATGTGACATGATACGGATTTCGATAAGTTGTACTCTATCTTTTAACACACTTTCAGATGCTCATTAATGTTTATTTTGCGCTGTATTGGTATTATTAAGCCGGAAGAGATCAAAGCGCTCCGTGCTGCTGCTTCTCTTGAGCTGAGCCAGAGCGATCTCACGCCACAGCGCCAAAACGGTATTTATGTTTTTGAATTTCAAAAGAAAATGAACGTAATTTGAAAATTCACACGGTTTCATATCAATAGTAACAAAGGACAAAGATTATTGTGTTGTTTTGGATGCGTGCTACAATGTTCCATTCATTCAAATGAAACAGGACTAATCGATTCTTAAAGGTGCATAACGCAGGTCTCTGAGTTTTTGCAGAACTACACCCCCTCTGGCGACAAGCGAAACTGCAACCAGAGATGTGCACGCTCACGGAGCACACGCACACGCACGCTTGCACGAGCACGAGCTGTTCATAACCAAAGCAGCATCAGCCGCACACATCTTTTGTTTACAGTCATAATGCCTTCAGAGGTTATAAAGTTATAAATCTGCAAGTCATTTTACATATGAAAGGAAAGGCATTTGAGTAAATTACACTCTTATGTGTGTGAGGGGAAAACGGGGGTAGAAGAAAACTTCAGTTTTTGTTTCCATCTATCTCCATGTTGAACTGTTGTATGTGTTTACTGTATCCGCTTATGATTGTATTATTATGGAAACACGTTCATGAACAATATAAGTTATTAAACTGTAAAAGCTTAAAATAATAATCATACCATATACAGTTGGTCAACAAAGTACACTCAAATGTCTCAAGGTAATAAACAATCAAATGGCACTATATCCGCTTTGATGAAATACAAATTTATCAAAATGTTTAATTTAGGTTCCAGTACAATAGTATATAAACTGAGAATTATTCTGTACATTGAATGTAACATTTAAGGGTGGAATGTAAATGATATCAGCTGTGAAACAGTTTCCAGCAAGAGAATCTGGCAAATCCTGTTTTTCTCCATTGTAAGTTAAATGAGTCTGATCACTGAGCCTTTCACCTTTTGTCTTTAATGGCTCTGGGATGGCTCTAAGGAACCAGAGTTCCTGGCCACTATCAGCATTTGAATAGTTATGCTGATTCCATTGGATTGGTAATGCCCTCAGAGTAGGGTGTGTTCGTACTACATTTGCATGCTTTGTTTGAATTTGTCTCCACCTCCACAAGTCCCTCCTCCTAAAATGCCTATAATATACCATGTACAGTTACTTTAATTCAGACGATGTTGGAATGACTGCAGCTACCAGCAATAAAGAACTTCTGCTTGGAAAACGTCCATTGTCTCCTGGTCTCCTGAGCTTCTAACTTTTCTGCAAGGAAAAAGTTCACAACAATTTGGTGCCGTGACCCGGATAGAATTAACTTCACCTGAATCCAGATTTGAAACAAAGACTGAGTTCCAGAACTGAATCTCAACAAGAATTCACCTTTCTGACTGAAGTTCCAGACGGAATCTTTTTCATACAAACAACGATTTGGTGAGTTACACTCTATTCAAAAGAACCGCTGAAGACCAGTACAAATTTTGTGCCTCTGCGCCGTCAGAGAAAGAGTTATCAGACAGCTGTAGGGTTTGTTTAACTAAAGTTATCCTTTAAAAGTTGCCTTTTAGAGATGAAAGTTTGATCCTCTGTTCAGGCAGGGAAGCTTTAACATTACATGTTAAAAGGTATATCCTCTGTTCTTGCAGGCAGGGAAGATTAACATTGAATGTTAATGTTTGGGATCCTCTGAATTAGTCAGGGAAGTTGTTTCTATCCTCTGTCTAATCAGGGAAGGTTTGTTTAATTATCCTCTACATTGCTAGAGAAGGTTTACCCTCTAAAAAATCTTTTAGAGATGAAAGTTTGATCCTCTGTTGTTTGTAACTCAGGGAAGAGTTAGCATTACGTGCTAGTTATTTTGTTTTATCCTCTAAAAATTGAAAAGGTGAAATATCCTTTGCATTTCTTTTAGGGAAGATTAACATTGCGTGTTAATATTGGTGATAACCTCTGTTCACAGCGAAGGATTAGCATTTCCTGCTAGTAATTTTGTTTTATCCTCTAAAAGTTGAAGAGGTGAAAGATCCTTTCCATTTCTTTCAGGGAAGATTAGTGTAACGCGCTAATAGTTTGTGATGTGTTGGTAACAAGTTAGATTCTGTGTTAATGAGTATACCCTCGTTTGATCAGAAATTTTAGTGTATTTGTTTGTGTGATACAGAACATCACAAAATGGTTAGGAAAAATGCTAGACTGATTCCAACAACTGAAAAAAATGGCCTTGCTACCCCCTTGTGGTCAGATGGTGAATTTAAAACACTGTTAGGAGAACAGATGAATCTAATAGTAACTGAAAAAGTTAGACAAGAACTAACACAGAAATATGAGATTCATCCAGACAAGATTTGGTCGGTAGATGAGTGTAAGAAAGTACTAGGAGCAAGTGTTCGCAAGAACAATGTAAAATGAATTATGTTGTCATAGAGAATTTGGTTTAGCACTAGCAACAGAACAGTCTAAACGCAACTCAGAGCTAGATAAAGAGAACAAAGAGCTACGTGCTAGAGTTTCCGCATTGACCAAGAAATTGAACCGCAACAAAGATGCAGAAAAAACTGATGTGGAAGAAGTAATTCCGCCTGATAACATTTACCCTGATTTACGAGCGTTCTTTGAAACAGATGTAGCCATCCAATCAGTCACTGATAAGCCTGTAAATTCAGTTTATGTGTGTGGAGCTAGGAAAAGATCACAGGGAATTGAGGAAAATGAAAGTGTTTTTACCCACCCTTCTGAAGTCCGAATACAAACTGTCGCAAAAGCCCTTAGACCTAAGGACATAGAACGACTCTCTGAGAGCTTACCCTCACCACGTAAACAGTTTTCTGAATTTAGAAGAGCACTGATTGGAAAAATTCGTCTATATGACATGTCGTTAACAGAAGTCACACAGTTAATGTCACAAATTTTAACTGATTCTGAATTCAACAGTTTTGAATCTGCAGTGACTTCTGAACTACAACATGCCAGTAGAAGTGACATGAGAGAAGGTGTTTTGAAAATCCTAAAGACTATCTTAGGACCCAAAATAGATTGGTCTAGAATTACTAGCTGTGTTCAAAAGAAAGAAGAAACTGTGAATGAATATACTGAGAGGTTTTGTCAGTCAGCAGTAACGTACAGTGGAATAGTGGATGATTCTGAAAGTGTGCTCGATGACAAAGGACCACTAGTCCGCATCTGGTCAGATGGCCTTGTAGCTGAATACAGAAGAGCTTTGCCATTCCTAGATCTAACATGGTCTCACGGAACTCTCAGAAGTAATTTAGACAGGTTGTCTGCATGGGAAAAAGATGCTGATGTTAAAGCCAAAGTGAGAGTAGCAGCAGCAGCTACATTTAGCACAACCCAACCAGAAAGCAGGTGGCCTAAAAAAGAAGGCAAATGCAACTACTGTGGAAAATTAGGACATTGGGAGAAAGAGTGTAGGAAGAAGTTGCAAGATACCAAAAGAAATGCTATGCATAATTCGGCTCCTTCTCAGCCTGCTTACAACCCTGACGTAGTTCCGCAAATGTCCACTGAAGCTTTAGGACAGCTCGTACAGGCTCTTTTAAGAGCACAAAAAGACCAGGAAAAAAACTAATTGTTGGGGCTGTGAGCAGCTACCTTTCCCCTGTAATCCATCAAAATGACACAAGAATTTTTGTGAAAGGTAGCATACAAGAGAAAGAAATTGATTTTTTGCTTGATACAGGTGCAGAAATTACCATAATTCCTACAAAATTGGCTAAAGGTTTAGACATTCCGTACAAGAAAACCAAATTTTCTTTAACTGGCGTAATAGGTGAAGATTCTGATTTGTATGAAACCCCGCCCATAGATGTACAATTTGGCCCGAAAACTCTGACTACAAAATTGTTATGTGCTCCATTAAATACAGGTGCTATTTTAGGCATGGATCTCCTGAGACAAATACATCTAAATTTAGATGTGTCCTCAGAATCTGCTAGCATTAAAATTTCCTCAGCACAAGTTTCTACCAATAATGTGATCCCTCCTGAGTATGCTTTCTTACAGAATCATCCAATTTGGGCTAAAGACAAGGATGATTGTGGTTTGTTGACAGGTGTAGAACCTATTAAATTGACGGGGACTCCACCCCCGGTCACCAAACAATATCCAATCAATAAGGAAGCTATACAGGGGATCAAACCTATTGTAGAAAAGTTGCTGAAGCGGGGAGTGCTAGTTAAAACCAATAGTCCCTGTAACTCGCCCATATGGCCCATCAAGAAATCCAATGGGACATGGAGACTTACAATAGACTACAGAGTAGCCAATAAAAAAATTGATAAAATCACCCCCCTAGTGGCAGATCCTTCCACAATTTGTAATGGCATACCATTAGAGAGTAAGATTTTTTCAGTAATTGATATGTCTAATGGATTCTTTTCTGTACCGTTGCACTCTGACAGCCAGCCATGGTTAGCTTTCACAGTTGACTATGAGCAATACCAGTGGACACGTTTGCCACAGGGATTTCAAAACTCCCCAACCATATACCATCATGCTGTCAGACGTGATTTGTGTGACCCAGAATGTCCGGTAAAACAGTCCACTATGATCCAATATGTCGATGATATTTTGATTGCCTCAACAGATCACGAGGTACATCAAACTGAATTGACATCATTGTTGGACTATTTGCATAAGAAAGGACACAAATGCAGCTTTCACAAAGCTCAAATTGCTAAAAAGCAAGTCACATTTCTGGGTCAAACAATTGGTGCAGGAAATAGATCCATTACACAGGATCGAGCGGCTTCAGTCAAAGCCATACCCCCGCCTACTACCATTAAAACACTCCGATCATTTTTAGGAACTGCAGGTTACTGTAGACCTTGGATTGAAGACTATGCCTCAATTGCACAGCCGCTCTATGACTTGTTGAAAGGCCATGGTAAAGATTCTGATACTGTTTGTATGGAAGAATGTCACCTCAAAGCGTTCAATGATTTGAAGAGAGCACTATGTCAAGCACCAGCATTAGGAATTGCCCAAACTGATAGACCATTTGTGCTTTATGTCCATGAACATTTAAGCTTCATGACTGCATGTCTAATGCAAGATCATGGGGGCAGTTTACGCCCAATTCATTACTATTCTGGTAAACTTGACATAGTAGCTCAAGGCATGGGCCCATGCCTCAGAGCAATACAGGCAGTGCATCTAGCGCTTCAGGCGTCATCAGGAATGGTCTTAGGTCAGACTGTAAATGTAAAATGCCCTCATGCAGTGTCCGCACTAATGAATCAAGCAAAAGTCACTTCTGTAACCTCCTCCCGTTGGGGAAATTGGTTAGCAACTCTCACAGCCACGAACATTGTTTTACAGCGTGCACCTGTCACGAATCCGTCCTCATGTATGATGTCTGCTATGACTGAAGTTTTGTTAGAGGATGAAGAAGAAATGACCCACGATTGTGTTACGTTTACATATACAACTACGAGTGAAGTAAAAGAAACTCCCATAGAGAATTCAGATTTTGAGTTGTTTGTTGATGGTTCAGCTCAAGTAATTGAAGGTAACAGACGAGCCGGTTATGCAGTAACGTCCACCACTGAAGTGGTTGCTTCAGGGCGTCTTCCAGATCATTTTTCAGCTCAAGCTGCAGAACTAGTAGCCTTAACAAGAGCATGCACGCTAGCTTCAGGATCAGTAGCGAATATCTACACAGATTCCAGGTATGCTTTTGGGGTAATTCATGATTTTGGTGTCATTTGGCAAACCAGACAGTTTCTAACTTCTGCTGGATCCCCCATTAAGCATGCTGGATTAGTGAAAGATCTAATGTTTGCCATGAAACTTCCAAAGAAATTAGCAGTGATCAAAGTGAAAGCACATCTCACCACTAATACTACGGAAGCTAAAGGTAATGCTCTTGCTGATATAGCGGCTAAACAGGCTTGTTTTTATGCAACCGTACAAGTGTGTTCAGGTAGTGCAGCACAGAAGACAATTCTGCCTCCTGAATCAATAATTGATCTGTACAAAGACGTTCCTCTGTATGAAGCATGGACATGGTTAGACAAAGGAGCCACAGTGGATTCATCTGGTTGCTGGACAAAAGGGGGAAAATATGTTGCTCCCGAATCACTGCTGCCATATTTGGCTCAACAAATACACAGTTTAGGTCACAGTGGTCCAGCAACGATGAATCACAGGTTCTCAAATCAGTGGTGGAATCCAAAATTCAGAAATGTAGCCACAGAAACAGCCAAGAGGTGTGTTACATGTCAGAAAAATAATGATATACCAGCAGCCACTACACCAGCAGCACATACCCCAGCTCCACCAGGACCATTTCGTCACTTGCAAGTTGATTACATATCATTGCCTCGTTGTAAGGGAAAAACTGATGTTTTGGTAGTAATAGACAAGTTCTCAAGATGGGTAGAAGCTTATCCAACAGGACGTGCTACAGCTGCACATACTGCTAAATGTCTTGTCACTGATTTCATTCCCAGATGGGGATTACCAGATTGCATTGACTCAGATCAAGGTACACACTTCACAGGACAGGTAGTCAAGGAAGTGTCTAGAATGTTGCAGATTAAGTGGAACCTTCACTGCCCCTATGGACCACAAGCATCAGGACAGGTTGAACGTGCAAACAGAACTATCAAAACCAGACTAAGCAAAATGCATCAGGAAGGAGTAGCATGGGTCGAAGCGTTGCCAGCAGTACTGTGTAGTATGAGAGCCTCACCTAACAGATCAGTAGGACTGAGCCCTCATGAGATTATTACTGGACGCCCAATGCAGATGCCAGGTGTGATTGATCTTAGAAATGCTGATGTACACATTGCCTCAGATGCCCTGATCACTTACTGTGAAAACCTCACAAAGGCAGTACAGAGTGCCAGAGAGAGAGTTGAGTCGTGTTGGCAGACTCCACCAGAAGGTGGACACACTATCATCCCAGGTCAATGGGTTATGATAAAGTCATTCAAAAATAAGCCACTAGAGCCTAAGTGGCATGGACCATATCAAGTGATGTTGATTACAGCAGCTGCAGTATTGTGTCAGGGAAAGAAAACCTGGACTCATGTGTCACACTGTAAAGTTGTTCCTCCACCTACAGGGATAGGATAGGACACGAACCAGTGGGGAGCCGAGGGGAAGAACCGATTGCAACATGCGTCGGGGGCCAACCCTTCGGTGAAGAATCCCTCATAGGTCACCCATCCATTAGTCCATCCTCACCTCACTGCGTTCTTTAGGTGTCATAATTAAGAAATAGGGAAAGAAGGAACAACAATAGCAGACTCAGAAAAGTTTACAACCCTAGTGTTGAACAAATACTGCTGCTGTCTTTTTTGTTTTCTCTCTTCCTCTGTGCAGGTACCACTTGCTGACCCGAGACCCATATGCACCGACCTCCTCGTCTGCGTATGAAGACATAACCTTAAGAATCAACTAGACCAACTTCCGAGCCAACTATCACAAAAGGATAAAGAAAAGAAAAAAATACACAACGCAGAGACGACGAAATCTTCAGTCATCCATCGACATGATCAAGATTGTCCTACTACTACACATCATAAAGATCGCACAAAGTCCAGACTCCAGAAACGACATATTCTTAGAGCTGATGAATATGTCAAAAACGCCTTGTTTGCTGGAAAGAACATTTGGAGGTCACATCCGAAGATGACTGCATTCCAGGACTCACTTGTGCACAAACATGATGATCCAACAAGACATTCTTGATCTTTTCAGCATAATTACACCAAGATGACTGAAGATAATTCTTCATGGTTCAGAAACTTGATTGATCACAAGAAAATCACAGTTCCAACCAGAAAAGACTCACGGACTCTAATTGCATGTTTTGTTTCTGTGTAAGCATGCAATTGCAGAAACCTCAACACAGAGCAAGCTATGTGCCTGTAACTTACACAAGTTACAAGAATGAACTTTTAAGTGTTTAAATTTGTATATAGTGTGGGAGTTATTTAGAACTCCCAAAGGGGGAATTGATGAAATACAAATTTATCAAAATGTTTAATTTAGGTTCCAGTACAATAGTATATAAACTGAGAATTATTCTGTACATTGAATGTAACATTTAAGGGTGGAATGTAAATGATATCAGCTGTGAAACAGTTTCCAGCAAGAGAATCTGGCAAATCCTGTTTTTCTCCATTGTAAGTTAAATGAGTCTGATCACTGAGCCTTTCACCTTTTGTCTTTAATGGCTCTGGGATGGCTCTAAGGAACCAGAGTTCCTGGCCACTATCAGCATTTGAATAGTTATGCTGATTCCATTGGATTGGTAATGCCCTCAGAGTAGGGTGTGTTCGTACTACATTTGCATGCTTTGTTTGAATTTGTCTCCACCTCCACAAGTCCCTCCTCCTAAAATGCCTATAATATACCATGTACAGTTACTTTAATTCAGACGATGTTGGAATGACTGCAGCTACCAGCAATAAAGAACTTCTGCTTGGAAAACGTCCATTGTCTCCTGGTCTCCTGAGCTTCTAACTTTTCTGCAAGGAAAAAGTTCACAACAGCTTTCATAACAAGTAGTTACGGGAACTTAGTTATAGGAACTGTCCACTTCTAAACAGTTCTAAGAACTACTCTCCCCCAAACTGTGTTTTGCTGTTTGCGGTCGCACTGGCCAGTGGCCAGAACCGAGGAGTAAGGAGTGACGCGAGCACGGCGGCGCCACATACAACAACAACAAACCAGCATGGAGGAGGCTATCGCAATGTTCCCGTTCTGTCTACCGGGACCTTAATAACGGAGTACGAACGGCGGCGTTTAAAGACTATGGTGGAAAGTCTAAAGTAATATGATGGAAGAAGATAGAAGAGCAGAGCGCAGGCAAAGGACACAAGGCCATACACAAAAACATAGTTAGCATCTTTTATGGGACATGTTTTATGTTTCATGTTGTACTATTCTTCCGAAGACAATTCCTAGTTTATGAACCTGTTCACTGACAATGGTAACGTTAGTCAAATCAATTCTGATTGTACATTTATCTAGCTTAGGCTAAAGCATTACACATTTTACGCATCGTCATTTGTTGTCATAGATTTGCCGCATCAGACATTAGAGACTGTGCTATATCTTACCGTTTTATCAAGAAAACAGCCAACTGAGGATCCCGTTTGAGCCCTAGAGTAGACCGGAGCTCTATCCATTTGTTGAAAGCCTTCCCGATGCGGACTCTCGTCTCGTCTTATTCCGACGCCTGACTCCAATTTGGCCCTTTTGGTCAATAACTAGACAAAAGTTTTCTTTTCTTTGTCTTACGTGGAGTTTGCGTTGGGGTTTGGAATGAACTACAAGCCGGTCTCTTTGAATCCATCTTCTATTTTGTCAAAAGTTGACTAAAGTTTTGTCGCTCGAGTTGTCTTCGCTGATACGGAGAATGGCGGCTAACAATAACAAACCTGCAGTACATCACTCTGGTGAGCGTGAACGCGCATGACGTCACCCCCAGTCTCAGATTCGAGCCCGAATCCCTCTTATTTATTTTACTGTACAGGACTATAGAGGCAATCTCAGTGATCAGAGAAGGGCTCATTCAGCCCATCAGGCAATTGTTTACGCATGTATGGGTTAAAAAACGGGTATTTTTAACATGAAATGTTGCGCAATGCACCTTTAAGATTTAAGAATCTATATCGGTTCGTAAAAATGAGAATCGATTAATATCGAGAAATCAATATTTATTACCCTACAACTATGACATAATATCAATACAAGTACAAATGGAGTGGGATGAAGAGTGCAAAGTAATAGTGCAAATGTAGTGTGCAAGATGCATAAAGTAGGGGAGAGCGGGGCACAACCTAACACATTTTGGTTTTGGCTCAATTATTTAAAAAATAATTACGTTAGATTCATATTTTTTTTACACAAGCAACATACACATATCTGCTACAAATGAACACTTAAAGTTTTTTTCTAGGACTTACCATTTTCGTACAGTTGCACTGAAAGTGACAGAAGTGCAAATGTTACAACTTACCCCATATGCGGGGTTAATTGTAACAGACAGAGGGGTTAGTTGTAACACTTGTGTGTAACACACATAATTCAGTACTATTTTATCTGTATAGTTTGATATTGTTTGTGCATCTGTGTAGATAGATATCCATACATCCATCCCTCATCCAATCATCCTTCTATTATGGATCAATATCATGGATAGAGATAGGAAAGGGTTGCACAGTTTTGCTATAAATAAATAAATAAAATCATCAAATATTGTAATTGAAATTTAATTATATTTGTGTGTGGGAGTTGCATGTTCAATTATTATTATTAATAATAATGACAGTAATAATAATAATAAAAACTAGCTTAAAATCAAATTTAAAGGGTTTATTGCATGAAAAACATGCTATATTTTTAATAAATAAACAAGTGATCAATGCATAGTAAACAAAATTTTAAAATTTTAATTCCAACATTGTTTGTGAAAGCCCAACAAAGATTAATGTGGCAAAATAAATATATAAATACTCAAACCTGAAAACTTGTGTGGCTCCCTGCCTGTTTTCATTTGATTATCATTGTACACTTGGCGGCTTAGTTGTAACACTGTGTTACAACTAACCCCGCTGTGTAAAACATATTTTAAGCCTATAGCTAACAGTTGCTAGGAGTTGCTTACATGTTTCAAAACGGTGCTGTGGTTTAGCCCACAAGACAGCGATTAAGGTAATATAAAGTAAGATTTGGTGACGTACACACCCAGCTCAGAAACTGAAAAAAACGTACGATGAAAAAAAATTACTTGCATGGTGTCAAAACACTCTTTGTCCAGTATCTTCATGAAATCTTATCAAAACTTTCCAAAAATTTGCGGGAGACCGTCTTCTGGCAGCGAGAGAAAAAGAGCGGAAACACAACCGGCTTGATGCTGATTAACTATGTAAACGGTCCGTGTTACATCTTACCCCGCATTAGGTTGTGCCCCGCGCTCCCCTATGTAATGTGTAGGTGAATGGCCAAAGTGGCAAAAATACAATAATAACAAAAATAGGGCTCCATGGTTCTGAAGGTTCAGTCCTTCTCAGCTGGCCTAAAAAGAAAGAAACAAAAGTTTGATATGTCATACTAAGAATGAACACGTTGACAAAAGCAAGACAAATTGCTTTACTAACAACCCTGTTTTTTATGATAACAAATATTGATAGTTTACCCATTCCATTGATTATTATGAACATCACATAGAAGAATTTCAATTTACCGTCTGTGTGGGGCAAACTTTAGCACTTGCCCAATCAAGTCCTCCACGTCTGCTGTAGCGCGAGGAAGTTTTTCTGGGAGGCTGCTAGAGTAGAAGTCAAAATGAAACAGTTACAAGTCAAATTAAAACCTTCAAGCTAAGAATAATACTGATGTGAACAATAAAATAACACCTACCTGTAATAACCCTGCAGATTGTCAGGTCCTGGAAGGCCTTCTTTGCCTTTCTGCCCCGCAGACTATACTGTTTCAGCACGTCATTGGTTGCCACTCGCCGTAGCATGCGACGCATGGCAGTACCTCTGGTCGAACCTCCAAGGGTTGTCAGGAAAAGTTGCTGTAAAACATATAGAAATACAAATTATACATGTAGAACAAAGTGGAGAGCTTGTACAATTTCATTTTGTAAGAGCCGTCAGTTCAGTTATAATGATATTTGAAGTTATGCAATTATATAGTGTTAATCTTAGGGCAGGACTATGGCCCCTTAATTACCATGTTGTCCCTCCTCTCCTGTTCACCGAGACTCCTGTCGAACTCTGTGACTGTAGAGCATGGCGAAAGCAACATGTCATCGACTGGAGCAGAGGGAGGTGACTAGGAGCTCCTTAAGAGCATGAGCAGCTTATCCATCTTCTCCTCAAATGCATCCATCTGCTGTGCCATGCGGGTAATGGATGTCCTCACAGCTATGGAAAAAATTATTGGTGTTAGTTTTAGTTGTTATACATTATATACTTGCATATGTGAACAACTTGCGTTAGTCTTCTTACCTCTCATTTCCGTCTCCATGGCTGAGCCACCTCCCTCTGTGTGATGAGTTCTGCTGTTTACAACAACAAAAAGAGTCAAGTTACTCTCAAGTTCCTTGTCATGAAATTGTATTTAATTGGAAAATTCAAAGCCACTATACCTTCAGGCTGAGCTTGCGTCACAATAGACCCATTCAATTCTGGGTGACTGGCTGGTTTTCTGTGTGGTGTTGACTAAAAAGAAAGTAGATATGAATATTGGTCAGTTCATTTATGGCAGGTTTCTTGCGCATGGCAAAATAAATAAATAAATAACTTACATGCAGGTGGTGGAGGCATCTGCAGGCCTGTAAAAGAGCAGAAAGAGACAAACACATCAGAACAGTCACATGATAGGCACCAGGTTGAATGTCAGTACTCAGTAGTTCCATGGTAGGAAATATGACTCTGGTTTCTTAAATGCATGCAGAAATGTTAACTTACAGACAGGGCTTCCAGACACACACTCTGTCCTGGAATGCTTTCTTGCTTGTGGAACAGTTTCATCTGAAATAAAAGACTAAACATTGTGTACAGATTACAAAAAGAAAATTTTAATGGTGTAAATAATTCCTTCTGTACTTTTTTGAGAGCCAGTAGCAGAACAAAGCAGTATTTCCATACAGAGAAAACTATTTATTTATTTATATATAGTATAGCAGATTTTCTTGACTGTATATTTGACCCATGGGTGGTGTTCCTCGCTGCAGGAGTCACTGGTCTCATCCATAGGTTTGTCCATGGTCGTCGTAGCCCAGAGACTTTCTAATGGGGAGACACAGCAGCCATAGAAATGCTAATTAATTAAAAGAACCAGTATATCTTATTTGTAACAAGAACGCAAGCAGGTTAACATGATGACACAAAACATACAATGTGCAAAGCATACACGTTGTGCACCAGCATACAAAGCCCAATATATATGCATTACAGATATATATTAGTACAGCCATTAGCTGGAGCAGACTGATCTCATGAAATGGCGTATGTATGACACGCCAATTCGTATTTCCATTTTTGGCGTGCTATCAACACGCATAATCGCTTTTCAGCGTGTTTATGAACGCCGTTGACTTAACGTTACATTGCCGTATATATAAATATATGACCTACCCCAACCCCGTCCCTAAACCTACCCGTCACTGGTTAATACCATTTATGAGTCTTTCCCTACCATCCTAGTAAGAAAAATATCGCTCCCCCAGATGTATATCAAAATTTGGCTTTATTTCGCTCGGATATTTAACAGCGTGTACATACACGCGGAATCACCTGGACATAACACTGCAGTCAAGCCAGCCTCCACCTCGAAATGAGCGGTCAAACTAGCCGCCCCTATATTTCTCTATGCGCTTATACACTAGGTATTACGGTAAGACCGTCAACCATTCTGAAACCATTCAGTCAACCATTCTTCCAGCGAAGGCTATTTCAGTTAGTCCGTCCATCCGTCCATCCGTCCGTCCGTCCGTCTGTCTATCTATCTATCTATCTATCTATCTGATGTTATTTTACAAAATAAGAGCCCCCAAAACTCATATATTAGGCCTACCTGTTGTCTCCATACATTCAGAAAATCATAAAAATAAAAGTCCTAATTTCCACAGACCAATTCCACCTCAGATGGAGAGGACACCTTCTCAAGGTGTCCCCTGCAAAGTTTCAGGACATTCTGATGTTCTTTTACAAAATAAGAGGCCCCAAAACTCATATATCAGAAGGAGAAGGTGTCCTCTCCATCTGAGGTGGAATTGGTCTGTGGAAATTAGGACTTTTATTTTTATGATTTTCTGAATGTATGCAGACAACAGGTGATATATGAGTTTTGGGGGCTCTTATTTTGTAAAACAACATCAGAATGTCCTGAAACTTTGCAGGTAACACCTTGAGAAGGTGTCCTCTCCATCTGAGGTGGAATTGGTCTGTGGAAATTAGGACTTTTATTTTTATGATTTTCTGAATGTATGGAGACAACAGGTAGGCCTAATATATGAGTTTTGGGGGCTCTTATTTTGTAAAACAACATCAGAATGTCCTGAAACTTTGCAGGGGACACCTTGAGAAGGTGTCCTCTCCATCTGAGGTGGAATTGGTCTGTGGAAATTAGGACTTTTATTTTTATGATTTTCTGAATGTATGGAGACAACAGGTAGGCCTAATATATGAGTTTTGGGGGCTCTTATTTTGTAAAACAACATCAGATAGATAGATAGATAGATAGATAGATAGATAGATAGATAGATAGATAGATAGATAGATAGATAGATAGATAGATAGATAGATAGACAGACGGACGGACGGACGGACGGACGGACGGACGGACTAACTGAAATAGCCTTCGCTGGAAGAATGGTTGACTGAATGGTTTCAGAATGGTTGACGGTCTTACCGTAATACCTAGTGTATAAGCGCATAGAGAAATATAGGGGCGGCTAGTTTGAACGCTCATTTCGAGGTGGAGGCTGGCTTGACTGCAGTGACATAACGGCGTAGATATACACGCATGCACGCGGATTGCTCAAAATGCGTATAAATAACACGCCACTAGACTTGAAAGTGGCGTGTATGTTTACGCAAAAGTCATGATGTCATGTTGGCTGGAGCTAAATCCATTATTACAGCTACAGGACCCAAAACAGTCATATGAGCATGCGCAGTGACGGAATATAACAAAGCCCTACGAGGGAAAGGCTTAAGGTTAAACCCCAAACACTTGCATTACAACCACAACATCATGAAACTGTAGCGTATTTCACTTACTTTTTCGTGAGATGTGAAGCTGTGAAGCTGAAATGTGAAGCTGTGTAGGTCGTTGGTTGTTTTTCCAATTCTTCCTGATAGTGAACGGGGTTCTACGTAGACGTATCCATTTCTCCCAGCCAATCTGGAATGTCCTTGTTGCGTCACACGCCTTGACGTCAGGCAACCCGGCCAATCAGCATTTTAGAGGGTAATTTTAAACTAAAATGGAGTGTGTTACTCTCTCCGACACACGGGTACTACTAACGTTACCCACTCTTTCATGCACTTAACCATTAGATAGAGTTTTTTATTTATTTACTGTTTAAACGTAAAAGTGTAATGCTAACATTACAGTGTGTAACATCACACACCCTTATTTGCTCGACGGCACAGGGATGCCAACGGTACAGGAATAAATGAAACATGTTCTGAATGTATTCTAACAGTGATAGCAGAAAACTATTATACAAATATTTTACCGAACTATTATTATTTGTTTAATCCTTCATGAAACTCACAAACAGTGTGAGTGCTACAGTGTATTTCTATAAAGAGACGGTAAAAAAATGTAACTACACAAGATGGCTTGTAGGCTACTACTAGGCAACATGAACTGGTCAGTTAAGTTGGGAGCTAACGTTAGCTCTAACTAAAACGTGTCTATGACGTTTAGGGCTAATATACCTGTGCTCAAACACACCAATTTATCTCGAGTGTCCATTTACCTGAAAGAAGACGGGTTGCCAGGCATGTTCTGTGTATCGATCCAGACCAGAAGGACTTTGGTGTATGTGTAAATCTAGCACAACACGGAACAGGACTTCAATCGGTCACCTGAAAGCAGAGGCCTTTCCCCCTACTGGTGTGGGGGTGTAACGGTTGGATTTGTACACCGACCGAACTGAGCGCTTGTTAGAAGTGAAATGTGGAATGAAAGAACTGAATTTTCTTAGTTGTAAAAATCGTTCTATTGATAGATTCTTGTTTTAAGTATTTTTAACTAATACAGTTAAAAAATCAAAATCAAGCAAAAAAGTATTGTTTTTAGCTAAATTTATTATCAGCATAAAAATAAATATATTCTCTTACTATGCTGTTTATCTTATATTTCATAAGACAAACCATTTTTGAGTGAATCTAAATCAAGTGACTGCAAACCTTTTCTATGCTACGTCATTAAATGGAGCTGAAATAAACATTTCAAACCCGCACTCAGAACAACCAAAAACAACCAAACGGGAACGTTGTGTGAAGGTATGGTGCAACCACAGGAGAACGTTTTAGTTGGTTGGTTCCCTTAACGTTTAGGGAACGTTATAACCATGAGGGAACGTTCCCTAAACGTTAGTTTTTGGTTTGGTTCAAACTAACCTTTAGAGAACCATAAACTAACGTTCCCTAACGTTCCCTAAACGTTCTGTGTTAGTGGGGTAGGACTCTTATCAAACGTGTGAATTTTGAGGCAAATTTGACATTCCATGCAGTAATAGTATGCTTTAGCACTTAGCTAAGTGTTTGCTAGCATGTTTCTAGTATGTTGCTAGCATGTTTAACACTTGCTGGCACTTTTTTATATATTTTTAGAAGTCCACAACAGTGTTAAACATGTCACTTCCTGTTGCCAGTAAGTGGCGCTATGATTGTAATTGATTATGAGCATGGACATGTGTTGAGGACAGAACTCTTATCAAACGTGTGAAGTTTGGGGTAGATTGGATATTGTTTGCCTGAGTTACAGCAACTTCCTGTTTCATGGCGAAAAATCGAAATTTGTCAGGCCACCGAGGACACGCCCTTTGACGAAAAACAAGATCTTCGCAATTTAAAAAAGGCCTTAAGATTACACTCACCAAATTTGAAGATGATCAGATTAAAACTGTAGGAGGAGTTTGTTAAAGTATGAGGCCTGAAAATGGCAAAAACTGCACACAAATCAGAGAGGAAGATCAAAATGGCTGACTTCCTGCTGTGTTTAGGGATACGCTCCAAGAGACTTTTTTGTAGGTATTGGGTCATTACATGCATGTACCTATTAGGAGTCCAGAACAGTGTTAAACATCACTTCCTGTTGCCAGCAGGCAGCGCTATGACTATAACTGAATATGAGCATGGACATGCGTTTAGGAGATAACTTTTATCAAACGTGTGAAGTTTGGGGCAGATTGGACATTGCCTTCTTGAGTAACATCAACTTCCTGTTTCATTGCATTAGCATGCTTTAGCACTTAGCTAAGAATTGCTAGCATGTTTTAACATGTTTCTAACATGTTTCTAACTCAATGGCATATTTAATATGTTGCTAGTACTGCATCACAGTGTTAAACATGTCACTTCTTGTTGCCAGCAGGTGGCGCTATGACTGTAACTGAATGTGAGCATGGACATGTGTTCAGGACAGAACTCTTATCAAACGTGTGAAGTTTGGGGCAGATTGAACATTGCCTTCTTAAGTAACACCAACTTCCTGTTTCATAGCATTAGCATGCTTTAGCACTTAGCTAAGAATTGCTAGCAGGTTTTAACATGTTTATAACATGTTTATAGCTCAATGGCATATTTACTATGTTGCCAGTACTGCATCACACTGTTAAACATGTCACTTCCTGTTGCCAGTAGGTGGCGCTATTACTATAACTGAAAATTGTCATGTAGATGTGTTCAGGGCAGGACTCTTATCAAATGTGTGAAGTTTGGGGCAGATTGGACATTCCATGCCTAAGTTACAGCAAATTACTATTTAATTGCAGTAATAGCATGCTTTAGCACTTAGCTAAGTGTTTGCTAGCATTTTTTCGCATGTTGTTAGCATGTTTAGCACTTGCTGGCACTTTTTTATGTTATTAGGAGTCCACAACAGTGTTAAACATGTCACTTCCTGTTGCCAGCAGGTGGCGCTGTGACTGTAACTTAATATGAGCATGGACATGTGTTCAGGACACAACTTTTATCAAACGTGTGAAGTTTGGGGCAGATTGGACATTGTTTGCCTGAGTTACAGCAACTTCCTGTTTCATGGCGAAACATCGAAATTTGTCAGGCCGCCGAGGACACGCCCTTTGACGAAAACTCAAGATCTTCGCAATTTAACGTCACAAAGACCTTAAGATTACACTCACCAAATTTGAAGATGATCAGATTAAAACTGTAGGAGGAGTTTGTTAAAGTATGAGGCCTGAAAATGGCAAAAACTGCACAAAAATCTGAGAGGAAGTTCAAAATGGCTGACTTCCTGTTGTGTTTACGGCTATGCTCCAAATAGACTTTTTTTGTAGGTATTGGGCCATTACATGTATGTACCGAATTTCGTACACGTACGTGAAACTCCGCGCACTCCGTTAAACTTTTATAGGTGGCGCTATCGAGCCATTTTGCCTCGCTATCAAATTTCGCCGCTATCCGGCGTTTGCTGGGTGGCTATGGCGTCCTCAGAGCGCGTGAGTTTGGACCGGTTGTCGCAAAGACACGGTATCAAGCTCGCGCCTGTGAGTAATGTTTCGGTGGAACAATGTGCTTTGGCTGTAGGAGAAGTTGTTGGTTGCGATAGCATATTATCTGCTTCTCGCATGAACAGCGCAGTTGTTGTCTTTCTAGACACTATTGAAAAAGTTAATAGTGTTGTTCAGAATGGTGTTGTTATACAGGATACCTTTACTCCCGTAATGCCGTTGCTTCAACCGGCGAAAAGAGTTATTCTGGCTAATGTTCCACCGTTCATTAAAGATGAACTCTTGATAGCAGAGCTTTCAAGGCATGGTAAAGTAGTGTCCCAAATTAAAAAGATCCCGTTTGGCTGTAAATCACCGCTACTTAAGCATGTTGTTTGTTTTAGACGTCAGGTTTATATGGTTTTGAAGAAAGATGCAGATGAATTGAATGTGGCTTTTAAATTTAAGGTTGATGGTTTTGATTATGTGGTTTTTGTTACCTCTGATACTATGAAATGTTTCCGATGTGGAAAAGAGGGACACATTAGAGATGCATGTACTGAGAAAGTCGCTGAAACAGTTGATACTGAGAGGATGGGTGAGATTGCATCTGCTGGGACCAGTGCTGCATCTGCTGGGACCAGTGCTGCTTCTGCTGGGACCAGTGCTGCTTCTGCTGGGACCAGTGCTGCGTCTGCTGGGACCAGTGCTGCTTCTGCTGGGACCAGTGCTGCTTCTGCTGGGACCAGTGCTGCTTCTGCTGGGACCAGTGCTGCTTCTGCTGAGGAAGGTATGCATGTGGAAAGGAGGAGAAGTGAGACTGTTGAGGATGAGGAAGCTGTGGAGGGTGTAGGGGAACACGTGCATGGCACAACGATAGGTGCAGACAATGTAGAGACTGAAACTGATGAATCACAGGAGAATGTATCTGCTGTTGCAGAAATTATTGAGGCTCAAGAGAGTATGGACACTGAGATGCTGAGGGATGAAGAACTTTTTAAAACTCCCACTACTAAAAGGAAAAGAGTAAAGAGAAGTCCAAAGCATAAGAGCACTGGTCAGGTGACTGTAGACTCAGCTAATAGAAATGATGATACTGAATGCAGCTCAGTTGAGGACTCTGAGGTTGAGGCAGCAGCTAGCAGAAATGGACAGTACGATTCTCAAGGTGTGTACACATTTGGAAAAATAAGATTATTCCTTCAGAAAACAAAGAATATGAAAAATGTCCAGGTTGAGGAGTATTTCCCTGATCGTAAACTATATATAGATTCAGTTGCAAAGACAATGAGGGGTGACAGTGAAGAGCATTTCACTGTTCAAGAAATGTTCAGGTTGAAGAAATTTGTGTCTAAATTGAAACTAAAACAAAAAATTGAGGATGGTTTTGAAACGACATAAGTCATTTTGTTATTTTGAGTTATTGTTTACTTTGTATCTCTTGATAACACACTATTTAATGAGTACAATAAGGATAGGTACTCTGAATTTGAATGGTGCAAGATATATAAAGAAAAGAGCAGTACTTTTTGAGTTAATCAGACAAAAGAGCTTGGATGTTATGATGGTTCAAGAAACGCACAGTGATAGTTTAAATGAAATCGATTGGAAAAAGGAGTGGGATGGGGAAGTAGTGCTTTCTCATATGAGTTCAGTCAGAGGAGGGGTGGCTGTACTTTTTGCCAAAAAATTCCTGCCTATTTCGTATGAATTGAAACATGTAATACCAGGTAGACTCGTGTTGTTAAAAGCAAAATTTGAAAGATTCAATTTTGTTTTTTTAAATGTATACGCTCCAACAATTGGGTCTGAAAGAGTTAATTTTTTTAACAATGTTAAAAGTATTTTGCAGGATTATATTTCTGATGATTACTTGTTTTTTGGGGGAGATTTTAACTGCACAGAAAACTATGTATTGGACAGAAACCATGTAGAACCACATGCTGCTTCAGCTCGTGTGATATGTGAGTTAGTTGAGACTCACGGTTTATGTGACATATGGCGGGGGGTTAATAATGATGTCCGACAGTATACATGGGCACATGCAAGGGGAAATGTTATATCCCTGGCTAGAATTGATAGGTTTTATTTGTTATAGGCATCATCTTAATATTGTTAAAAAATGTGTAATTGTTCCAGTAGGTTTTTTGGATCACTGTTTAGTTACATGTCAAGTATTTATAGCAAATATTAAGACCAGAAGTGCATATTGGCATTTCAACACGTCTTTGCTGAATGATAATAATTTTTAGAGATGTTTTTTGCTTTTTTTTGGACAATTTTAGGATGAGAAAAGAGGAGTTTGAAAATCTGCGTCAGTGGTGGGATGTTGGGAAGGTTAAAATAATGATGCTTTGTAAGCAATACACTTTCAATGTTACCAGGGATATAACACTATCTATGAAAAAGTTAGAAACTGAAATAGTTGAATTGCAGGATTTGGCTGATGCTACCAAAGAACAAAGATATTTGGAGACTCTTAAATCCAAAAAAACTTTTCTTTTAAACTTATTGGGAGTTAGGGCGCAAGGAGCATTGGTTCGATCTCGCTTTTTAAATCTTTCACAAATGGATGCCCCATCTAAGTTCTTTTTCAGTCTTGAGAGAAAGAATGGTCAGAGTCGTTGCATTCACTGTTTGTGCTCTGAAGATGGGCGTGAGCTAACAGAACCCTCAGATACCCCTTTTCCACCAAGGCAGAGCTGGTGCTGGTTCGGAGCCAGAGCCTAGTTTCAGATCGGTTCTTTGGTTTTCGACCACCAAAGCACCAGCTCCGAACCAGTAAAAGTGGTTCTTAAGTAGCACCGAGTCATTGCTGGTCTAGAAGTAAGAACCGCTTACGTCAGCGGCTGGGGGCGGGGTTACCGTGGCCAACAAGACGAACAGAAACTTGTGACCGCCATTTTGTATTCGCCGTGTTTGGATGCCGATGTACGTTATGTTGGCAAAGCCATGAGCATCAATAACGCAACGGCCGCCATTGTTGATAGAAGGCTTGTTCGAGATGCATCGGAGCGGCGCGGACCGATCGGAGCTGCGGGAGTGTTTGGAGATCATACGATCGTTTGGATCGTTTTCGCAGTGCTTTGATGTCATGCGGCGATCGATCTGCGAGAAGCCGATGCATCTCGAACAAGCCTGGCGTGTTTGTGTTTGGCGCTACCGCACTAGCGTTGCTGGGCAACATGAGACGTATGCAGTGACGTAAGGTCTAGCTCTGTTGTGGCTCTCAAGCCGGTGGAAAGGCAAACCGGTTCTTAGTAAGCTTGTCAGTCGAACCAACTCCGAACCAGCTCTGGCTCTGGCTCTGAACCAGCACCCGGTTCTTGTTGGTGGAAAAGGGGTAAGAGATAAGAAAGAGGGCCGTACGGTTCTATGCTGGGCTGTACAGCAGTGAGTATGTTGAGGATGATGATCTGTCTGCTCACTTCTACGAAGGTTTACCCAGTGTTTCAGAGAGCTCAAAAGCGGAGCTGAAGCGACCGCTGTGTGAGCAGGAGCTGTTCACTGCTCTGAAAGCGATGGAGGGGGGTAAAGCCCCTGGCATGGATGTGCTCCCTGTGGAGTTTTACAGAGAGTTTTGGACAGTTATGGGTAATGACCTGTTGGCTGTTCTCAATGAGAGCTTAACTGAGGGGCTGTTGCCTTTAAGCTGCAGAAGAGCGGTGATTACCTTGTTACCTAAAAAAGGTAATCTACAAGATATAAAGAACTGGAGACCAGTGAGTTTGCTATGCTCTGACTTTAAAATATTCTCTAAAGCTCTGGCTAATAGGCTGAAAAAGGTGATTGGGGAAGTCATCCATATTGACCAGACTTATTGTATTCCCGGACAATCTATTTTTGATAATGTTTGCCTCATACAGGATATTTTAAATATTTGCAATCTTTCTAGTGTTGATTTGGGTCTTGTTTCTATCGATCAAGAAAAGGCGTTTGACAGAGTCGAGCACAGATACCTTTGGAAAACTTTAAATGCTTTTAATTTTGGATTGGAGTTTATTAATATGATTAAAGTTATGTACCAGGGCATTGAAAGTGTTTTGAAAATCAATGGTGGTTTGAGTGCCCCTTTTAAGGTTTTTAGGGGCATTAGACAGGGTTGTGCAATATCAGGAATGTTATACTCTTTGGCTATTGAGCCTTTGTTGAATAAATTACGATCAAGAATTGAAGGTTTTTCTTTGCACAATGGTAATATATTTCAGGTTTCAGCTTATGCTGATGATGTTATAATCATGGTTAATGGGCAGCGAGATATTAACCAAATGGAGGGTATTATAAGAGACTTTGGAGTTATCTCAGCTGCTAAAGTAAACTGGGAAAAGAGTGGGACATTGGCTATAGGAAAATGGGAGCAGGGCCTACCAGTTTTACCTGATATAATAACCTGGAAAAAGGGAGGTCTCAAATATTTGGGAGTTTATCTTGGAGATGTAATTACACAACAAAAGAATTGGGATGGGATAGTAGAGAAGATGGTAGGTAGACTGGCTAAATGGAAGTGGATTCATTCACAATTATCTTTTAGGGGAAGAGTGTTAATAGTGAACAATTTACATAGTGCTGCTCTGTTTGTCGATATGTCTGTTAGTGTTGTGTTTTCGAGTGGATTACGTCTTCGGTCAGATAAAATACGAAAGGCTGGCCCTCCTTCACATACGAGATAATATGTTAGACTTTCAACTAAAGTTGGACTCTTATGTTGAAGATGTTTTTGTCGGGTCTACAGACACTAGGGTTGAGCGGACGTACGCCAACCACAAATCTCAGCGGAAGTCCAGGAAACGGGGCAAAAGAGCTGGCGCTCTGGTCCGGCTCAAACGGCGGGGGCATCGATCTCCACTACCTAGCATTCTGCTCTCTAATGTCCGCTCATTAGTCAACAAATGTGAAGAGCTTGCCATCCTCATCAATAGCAGACGGGTTATAGCAGACTGCTCAATCTTCTGTCTCACCGAAACCTGGCTTAACGCTGGCATTCCCGACTCAGTGGTTAACCAGGACGGCTTCACCCTGCACCGCGCCGACCGCACCGAGGCTTCTCAGAAGGCCAAAGGCGGCGGGGTATGTTTTTACGTGAACGAGAGGTGGTGCACGGACACAACAGTGATCGCACAGGCCTGCTCCCCAGTTCTCGAGATGCTCACAATAAAATGCAGACCGTTTTACCTACCAAGGGATTTTACCTCTATCATACTGGTCGCTGTTTATATTCCTCCTCAAGCTACTGAGTCTGAGGCAGCCCAACAACTTTTTGCTGATGAGCCTACACTGCCGGACAGTCTCAATGAGTTTTACTGTCGCTTTGACAGAAACCATGCTGATGAAATCACACAATCGATGAACATCAGTACCCCCAGCCCTCCTTTTGTAATAGAGGAGAATGAGGTTAGGCTTTTACTACGAAAACAGAACTGCAGGAAAGCCGCAGGTCCTGACCTCGTATCCTCTGCTACTATTAAACACTGTGCAGATGAACTGGCCCCAGTCTTCACAGATATATTTAACTGGTCCTTGAGGGAATGCACTGTCCCACAATGTTTTAAGTCTGCTGTTATAATTCCTGTGCCCAAAAAAAATAATATAAGCTGCCTGAACGACTACCGACCTGTAGCTCTAACATCTGTTATAATGAAAATCTTTGAAAAAATAGTATGTAAATATCTGTCCAGTGTGGTCAGGCTTGACCCCTTTCAATTTGCCTATAGGGCAAACAGGTCTGTTGAGGACGCTGTATCCCTATGTCTCCATTCCATTCTACAGCACCTGGAGGCCCCATGCAGGGAACTATGCAAAGATTCTTTTTATAGACTACAGCTCCGCTTTTAACACAATCCTCCCCAGCAAACTTTTTCTGAAACTTCAACAAATGGGGGTTCATAATTCCATATGTTACTGGATTTGGGACTTTCTGGTGCAGAGATCACAAGTGGTCAAAATAGGTAATAACATCTCCAATGTCAAGCACATTAGTACTGGAGCACCCCAGGGGTGTGTTTTGTCACCTCTTTTATATTCGTTGTATACAGATGAGTGTACATCACACACTGATTCTGTCAAAATGTATAAATTTGCAGATGATACAACAGTAGTGGGGCTCATTTCTGGGGATGATGATGATGTTGCCTATATAAAAGAGGTCCTCTCACTGACTGAATGGTGTTCCAACCACAATTTAGAGTTAAATGTCTCTAAAACTAAGGAGCTAGTGGTTGACTTCCGTAGAAGGGGGAAGCTGTCCCAGCCCTTGTACATTAATGGGGAGGCGGTGGAGAGGGTGGACAGTTTTAGGTTTTTAGGCACTACGATATCTTCATCTTTAAAATGGGATGATAACATACTCAACATTACGAAAAAAGCCCATCAGAGGCTTTTTTTCCTTCGCCAGCTGAGGAAATTTGGGGTAGCCTGTAAGGGTATGCTGCAGTTCTACCAAGCTGCCATTGAGAGTATCCTCACTTTTTCTATTACTGTCTGGTATGGCAACTCTACTGTCCAGCAGAGGTTGCAGCTAGACAGGATAGTCTACACAGCCTCAAAAATCATTGGCTGCAATCTCAACTCTATCTGTGAGATTTACGAAGCCTGTATTCGTAAAAAAGGCCTAAAGATCCTACAAGATGATACTCACCCGGCCAACTCCCTTTTCTCCATACTTCCATCAGGAAGAAGGTTGAGAGCTATTAAGACAAAAACCTCCCGTTTCATTAACAGCACATACTGCAGAGCCATTACATCTCTAAATAGCTCTCAGCCCCTGAACCAGTACCTTATGAAAAAAAGGTTCTCTTAATAAGTCTGCATAATTTGCACTTTTTTAGTAGTGTTTTATTATTATACCATTTTATATATTTTTATGCCAATCATATTAGTGTTATATATTTATTCATTGTAAAGTTGAGGATCTGCATTCTGTATCTTTATGCAGATTTTTACCTTTACCTTTACCTGACATCAGCCACTATAGTCTCCTGGACTGTCATCCAGGTACATGATGAGTGGCGTGTTCCTTTTATTTCCATCCTATTTTTTTTTTTATTTTTATTTTTTTTAAGTGTCATCCCATGTGGGATATTGTTTGTGTATATTTGTTCTATGTTTTTGGTTGTATTTTGTTGAACGAGCACACTGAAGCAAATCCCTAACAACTTGCACCGAGTTGTATGGCAATAAAGTATTGAATCCATGAATCCATGAATCCATTTGGTAGCTTCGATACTCTGGCATAAACTGTTCTGTGTGGTTCCACCCATAGGGTTATTATCTCAGTTGCAAAGAATTTTTGTGGATTTCTTTTGGGATCGATTGCACTGGATTCCACAAAGTGTATTGTTTCTTCCTAAAGATGAAGGTGGACAAGGTTTGGTCCATTTGCCAAGCAGAATGGCAACATTTCGTCTACAATTCATTCAGAGATTTTTAACAGGCCCCGATGATCTGGTGTGGAGGAACTTGACTAAGGTCATCCTACAAAGTGTGGAGGGACTTGGACTTGATGTTGGCCTCCTTTTTATGGATTACAGGAAGTTGAACCTGAATAACATATCTCCTTTTTATTGTGGACTTTTTAAAATGTGGGGACTCTTCACTCTCAAGAGAATGGACAATTCAGACTCTTTATTTTGGTTGTTGGAGGAGCCCTTAGTCAAAGGGGCTCGTCTAGATGTAACGGATGAGATACCAGGCCTCTCTCAGAAGTTGTGTGCCTCTGGAACTGTGAAACTGAGGCAAATTGTCAGTGTGGCTGGTCCTGATTTAAGCAATGTTGCAGCAGTAGCTTTGATGCTGGGGCAAAGGTCAATTCGCCACACAGGAACAATAGTAGAAAAGTGGAAGAAGAAGCTCACGGATGGGGAAATTACAATACTTAAGGATTTTGGGAAGGGTTTGGAGGTTCCTGATAAAGAAGATCCTGTTCCAAAAATTAGAATTACTCCGGACTTAAAGGACATGTCAGGTCCTTTGCTAGACCTTCACGGGCTGAAAGACTTGGATTTGGATATAATAGAGGGCAAAGTTCTTTATCAGTGTTGTGTAAAAGTTTTTAACCACATCAACTCTGCAGCATATTTTGAATTTTTTAGAGAATTAGGCATGTCTGACTTTAAAAGAGCGTCCTGCCCACATACATTGGAGTAAATGGATAAAAATGGTCTCATTTTACAGAAAACACTCTAAATTTTAACACAGTGGTGAAATATTGCATATATTTTATTGTATTTATTCACAATGTTTTGATAAATACATAAAAAATCTAATTTTTTTATACTTTTTTTTTAATACTTTTTTTTTTTTAATCTGTAACTTTGGACCTGTTTTGTCTATGTCTCTTCGGAAAGTTTCTTTCGATTCCACTAGGTGGCAGTAAACAGGGGCAAAAAGAATTTTTTTGATAACAACTCCTCAAATAAAGTTATTGATATTTATCTGAAAGGAGTCACAAGTGTACTTTTACAGTCTCCATTTTTGATTGCTAAAAGAATTGGGCATACCTGAATTTAAAATTGTGTCCTACCCACATACATTGGAGTAAATGGATGAAAATGGTCTCATTTTACAGAAAACACTCCTCATTTTGACGCAGTGGTGGAATATTGCATATATTGTATTGTATTTATTCACAATTTTATGATAAATAAGGATAATAAAATAAGGTTTCGATTGATTTTTAAATTAAGCTTTATTTTTAATTAAATTAAGAGTCTGTAACTTAGGATCTGTTTGGTGCATTTCCCTTCAGAAAGTTTCTTTTGATTCCACTAGGTGTCTGTAAACAGGGGCAAAAAGAATTTTCTTGATAACTCCTTCTCAAAAAAAGTTATTGAGATTTATCTGAAAGGAGTGACAAATGTACTTTTAAAGTCTCCATTTTTGATTGCTAAAAGAATTGGGCATACCTGAATTTAAAATGGTGTCCTACCCACATACATTGGAGTAAATGGATGAAAATGGTCTCATTTTACAACAAACACTCTACAGTTTAACACAGTGGTGGAATATTGCATATATTGTATTGTATGCATTCACAATTTTATGATAAATAAGGATAAAAAGTCAGATTTTGATAGATTTTTAAATTAAGTTTTTAGTTGAGAGTCTGTAACTTATGATCGTTTTGGTGTATTTCCCTTCAGAAAGTTTCTTTTGATTCCACTAGGTGTATGTAAACAGGGGCAAAAAGAATTTTTTTGCTAACTCTTTCTGAAAGTAAGTTATTGAGATTTATCTGAAAGGAGTCACTGGTGTCTCCAAGTGTACTTTTGAAGTCTCCATTTTTTATTGCTAAAAGAATTGGGCATACCTGGATTTAAAAGAGTGTCCTACGCACATACATTGGAGTAAATTAATGAAAATGGTCTCATTTTACAAAAAACACTCTAAAGTTTAACACAGTGGTGGAATATTGCATATATTTTATTGTATTTAGTCACAAGTTTATGATAAATAAGGATTCGATTCGAAAGTCAGATTTAGATTTTTTTTTTTTATTAGGTTTTTAGTTCAGAGTCTGTAACTTAGGATCTGTTTGGTGTATTTCCCTTCAGAAAGTTTCTACTGTTTCCACGAGGTGTCTGTAAACAGGGGAAAAAATAATTTTCTTGATAACTCCTCCGCAGAAAAAGTTATTGAGATTTATCTGAAAGGAGTCACTGGTGTCTTCATTTCTGGCTGCCACTCATCACCACTGTCCAGACTGCAAAACAAAACAAATTTATGAATCCACATTGTGATTCAGAAATGCATGCTAATATTACACACAAACACACAAAATAATTAACGTATGCACATAACAGATACAAGATTATAATTTGCATACCCACATAAGACACACCAATACATGTGTGCAAAAATAAAGGAGCACAACTCATGCATCCACTGATTCAAATATGAATGTAACCAACATGTAGAATGCATTTCACGTGTATGTGTGTGTGTGTATATATATAGCTTAGCAAAAGCTCCCAAGCATATTTGACCTATGGCATCAATATATGCATGGGCTGTGCTCGTTTATTATTACATGCATATATCTTTGGGTGCAAAATAAATCTCAAATATACATGCACAAACATGTACGCGACAAAAAAAACAACAACCGAAAATGCGTTAGCAAAAGCACCCAAGCTAATTTGAACTAGAGCGTGCATGGGTTGTGATATTCCTCGATGTCTGTTGCATGAATATTTTGTACAATTGTGGCATGCATTAGTTCATGAAATACACAAATACAACGTTTATAGGTTCAAAATGTGTACTTACTCAAATTCAGGATCCATTACGCAGCTTGTGATCAGAGTCAAAACTTTGCTGCAAGTTTCAGTGTCACTGTCTCGATCAAACTCCGCCAAAACAGCCTCTACGCCGACAAAAATCTTTCTTGAAGCCATTGTCCAAAGACAAAACACTCCAACCAGTTGTAAAAAGTACGCAATAACTAAAAAAAAACACTTTCCAAACTATCAATCGATCTCAAACTAGACTCCTCTCTTCTGCGATGCGCGCTGGCAGCTGCTGGAATGTCAGGATGAAGACCCGCCTCCTCGAACTTGTCATAGAATATCTCGGTCTCTGAGTGGGTTAGAGAAATGATCGACGTGTCTATGGATCACTGAGAGTCTCGGCTTTCTTGACGCATGACGCAATATTTGATGACGTCATCAAAAATCGCGGCTAACGAAGACGATCAAACCTAAGATTAATAAGAATATTTGCTCCTATCCTAGATCGCACGTTTTGATCTGGACATCGGTGACATATTACAGTGTAATTTGGTCATCCTTGCTCGAAGACATGTGAAAATGGTCTCATTTTGAAGAAAACAACCTAAGGAACGAGCTGATATAGCGTTTGAGGCTAGTAGCTCCACACGGAGGAAGTGATCCGAACAGGAATATGATTCATGTGTTTGCTTGTTCAAAAAACTCGATTCCGTTTTCGTGATTCTTTGGAAAATAATGTTATTGTAAAGTGTTGGATCGGAAAAATAAACTGCACAGTGATATTCTTGAGAGTGAGAGCTTTCATTTGATGTATGATTTGTCTATTTCTGGTGAGTTTGTGTGATATAAATATGACATTTAATATCATAAATATGATTTTCTCAAGGGGGGGTCGTTGCGGGGGGGTCGAATTTAGACCATAATATCTTATTCTAGGTAACATAAATACAAAAGTGATGGGATTGTCATGAAAGCTGAGGTTCTAAGCTTTCAAACAATACTATATATGTCTAGTTTTGTGCTGTACAACTTATAGATTTTTCAAAATGATTATGATTATGCAATATTGGACCCACAGGTGGGTCCGCGGGGGGGTGCAAAGTTGATGTAGAGTTGCTTTAAATGGGAGAGTTGATACAGTCTGGAAGGAAAAGCTTGGGATGGGTGAAAAAATTAAACCATTTTGGAGAGTGTTTTATAAACCACCATTGATTAAGAAATCTGGAGATTTACAATGGAGAATTTTACACGGTTCTGTGGCAGTTAATGCATTTATTTCTGTTATTAATCCAAGTGTTAATGATAAGTGTGTGTTTTGTGATCTTAGGGAAACAGTGTTTCATTGTTTTTTAGAATGTGTAAGACTTAAATCGCTTTTTGTTTTATTGAGTCAAGAGTTTTCAAAATTTGGAGAGAAGTTCACACATAATGCTTTTATTTTGGGGGCAGGGTATAGTCAAAAGCAAAGAGTAAAATGGCAGCTGATTAACTATGTGATTGGTCAAGCAAAGCTTGCAATCTATATAAGCAGGAAAAATAGAACAGAGAATAGAATTGGCCAAGAGATTATGTGTCTATTTAAAGCCTATGTTAAGTCTAGAATTGTTGTTGATTTTAAGTATTATAAATTAATGAATGATATGACAGCATTTGAAGCGCAGTGGTGTTATAAAAATATTTTCTGTGCTGTGATGGAAGGGAAAGTTTGTTTAAAAATCAAAAAAAATCTCTCTCTCTCTCTCTCTCTCTCTCTCTCTCTCTCTCTCTCTCTCTCTCTCTCTCTCTCTCTCTCTCTCTCTCTCTCTCTCTCTCTCTCTCTCTCTCTCTCTCTCTCACAGACACACACACACACACACACACACACACACACACACACACACACACACACACACACACACACACACACACACACACACGTCATGTCACTTACATTTTAGATGCAATATTGAATAAGCAGAAAAATCGGATTTTCTGCTCTGAAAATATAAATAAGCATAAAAATTGAATAAGCACTTTGAATATTCTAAACAAAATAAGCACTAGTCGCTAATGAATAATTACTAGTACTTAATGGAATAGATACTAGTATCTAAAAAATAAGTAGGGGAGAGCCTGGACGATTGAAACGCGGGACGGATGAAACATTGAGATTTCCTTGAAAACCACTCACGTCATGTACGTCAAATTTTGTCAGCACGTACAGCACGCAATTGCCTACCAGACTCCCGAAAACATTTTTTCTTTACGTCATGCCGTTTTAAAGTTAGAGCCGGAAAGCTGTTTTTGAGTGCGGTTAGTGAATTCTTTCGTGCAGTACTTTTTTTTGACTGACAAGTTGTATTTATAGTTTCATGTGCCATTATAATGATAATACTGAAGGTGTATTAGTACTACAACATACCCTTAAGTGTGTAATATCAGAGTCTTTTAGTTTAAGGGCAAAACAGGTTTAACTGTCAGGAGGCGCTGTCGGGACGGTTGAAACAAGTATTCAATCTTCAATAAATTTAATTTATCGTCTTCTGGTTGACAATTTTCTTCATAATAACAGGCTATTCAACCAGCAAACACTCAATATGACTCGAGGAAGAAATTTAAGAAAACGGATTTGTCTTTATTCATCAAAATAGCTTATTAGAAAGATTATGCAAAACGCGCATATATTGCCTATTGTTTATTGGGCGACAGAAAAATGTTTTCAATATGAACCTTTAAATTAAAATAAATGACAAAATATGTTTGTAACAATATGTATATAAGTTACTTGTCAGGTATTGTTCATAAAAACAAGCATTAGATGAATAGTTACCGTTTAAACTGTTATGTTTCATCCGTCCCACCCCTGTGTTGCAATCGTCCCGCTCAGGCGGGACGATTGAAACAAAGCACTACTACCGTTCAAAGTAAATTTTTACTTAAATTATTCTATATTTGTACCGAATAACAAATGATGCTAAGAGAACACATATGTGAGTTGTTGATCACACACACACAAAATATCTATCTGTAACCTTATCTTAGAAAACGACGTTTATCTGAAAAGTGTTTCAACCGTCCCGGCTCTCCCCTACTTGTAGCATGAAAATAGAGACTAGTAGGTTAAAATGATTAAATGTTAAAACGGCTTGCCATATTGGCTCAGTATTTCAATAAATACTAGTTCTAACTCATTACATACTTGTACCTATTAAATAGATACCAGTACTTATTATTAGCTACTAATACGTATTCAAATGAATATCTAAAGAATAAGCACTAGTATCTAAAGAATAGGCACTAGTACTAAAGAATAAAAACTAGTCGCAAATGAATAAGTACTAGTACTTAATGGAATAGATACTAGTATCTAAAAAATAAGTACTAGTAGCATGAAAATAGAGACTAGTAGGTTAAAATGATTAAATGTTAAAACGGCTTGCCATATTGGCTCAGAGCATCAAAAGCATCAAACAAAAATATTCAAGTTTGATGCGTTGCCACAGTATCTAAGATATTAATAATCCTTTCACAGGTCTACATCTGGCGTGCGTTTACATTATACACATAAAGTTTGAAGCAAATTGGGTAAAAATAAGAGGGTGATTTCAAAGCCTTTAGGAAGTGACACACTTCCTGCTGCCAGTTGGTGGCGCTATAACTTTGACTCACAATAGTCACATCCATGTGATCGGACTCTTACAGCGAACACACTGCTGAAGTTTCATCAAGATCAGTTAATGCAGAAGTTATAACACACGTCCTGTTTCCATTATTCGCCATAAATTCGTTTTCTCGCCACGGCCAAACCGTTCGAGATATCATAAATCCCCTGGCAATTTTTCATCCTCAATGTCTTGACTTCATGCTGACCGAGTTTCGTGGCGATTGGTTGAATTCTCTAGGAGGAGTATATCGAATTCCAGGGGCATATGCTTCCAAACAAACCATAATAGCCGACTTCCTGTTGGGCTGGGGTAAAAAGTAAAAGTACAAAGGATATATGAACCGATGAGATCTATATGTCTACCGAGTTTCATATTATTACATGCAAGCGTGTTTGATTTATGAACCAAGTTTTCGGACCGCGTTCCAGGGGGCGCTGTCGAGCCACCCTGCCACGCCCGGGTACCAGCTTCACCCTGATGGCCGCGGGTTCTGACCCGTGTGCAAAGTTTTTTTGAGCACGTTAAGGGCCCCAAAAGTGCGCTAAGAGTCTCAAAAGCATCCAAAATGATTATTAAAGTTTGATGCGTTGTCACAGCAACAGTATCTAAAATATCAATAATCCTTTCACAGGTCTATATCTGGCGTGGGTTTACATAATACAGATGAAGTTTGAAGCAAATCGGGTAAAAATAAGAGGGTGATTTCAAAGCATTTTGAAAGTGACACACTTCCTGCTGCTAGTTGGTGGCGCTATAACTTTGACTCACAATAGTCACATCCATGAGATCGGGCTCTTACATCGAACACACTGCTGAAGTTTCATCAAGATCAGTTAATGTATGCAGAAGTTATAACACACTTCCTGTTTCACGTTTCTCGCCATAATTTCGTTTCCTCGCCACGGACAAACCGTTCGAGATATCAAAAATCCCCTGGCAATTTTTCATCCTCAATGTCCTGACTTCATGCTGACCGAGTTTCGTGCCGTGTGTTTGAATTCTCTAGGAGGAGTATTTCAAATTCCATTGCATGCGTTTTCCAAACAACCCTTAATAGACGACTTCCTGTTGGGCTGGGGTGAAAAGTAAAAGTACAAAAGATATATGAACCGATGAGATCTATATGTGTACCGAGTTTCATATTATTACATGCAAGCGTGTTTGATTTATGGACCAAGTTTTCGGACCCGTTCCAAGGGGCCCTGTCGAGCCCCCCTGCCACGGCCGGGTACCATCTTCAGCCCGGTTCTGACCCATATGCAAAGTTTCAAGAGTTTTCGAGCATGTTATGGGCCCCAAAAGTGCCCGAATAGTCGAAAAAAAAAAAAAAAATAATAATAGAAAAAAAAAATCCTAAGGAAAACATTAGGGCCTTAAGGCTTGGGCCCTAAATATAGCTGCGAGCAGCGATTACGGGCCTAAGCCGGTGGCACCTTAACCCCGGTTCCTTTAGTTACCTAAAGGCACCGGGGTGGCGGTGCCGCCGGCTTTGGCCCTTCATCGCTGCTCGCAGCTATATTATATATATATATATATACCCTGGTGCCTTTAGGGTTAATGTGCACGACGTGACACAAAATATCAAAATATCTGCTTGCTATCTGCCGAACGGCTCCGGTAGTTCCGCTTCAGCACTGATGATGTTGTAGAAATAGTGCGCTCTGGTTGGTCTGGATTATTCGGGATTTTTTATTTTATACAGAAATAAGTTATTTATAATTCAGATGAGAATAAAGTTAGTGTTGATTAAAATGAAGGAAAACAAATATATTGATCTGAAATATAGCACATTAATTTTAAATTTATTTAGGTTCAATTACCAAACATACAATCTTAATTTAATTTAAAGCAAACAATACATTTAAAATATATGGGTTGTATGCACATTTTTTTAATAAATAAAAGATATATATCCAAAAAGACAAGGCCTTAAAGGGTTAAACTCTTGTCACTGTAACAGACACAATCTCTATCTCTCTCTCTCTCTCTCTCTCTCTCTCTCTCTCACACACACACACACACACACACACACACACACACACACACACACACACACACACACACACACACACGTCAAGTCACTTACATTTTAGATGCAATATTGAATAAGCAGAAAAATCTGATTTTCTGCTATGAAAATATAAATAAGCATACAAATTGAATAAGCACTTTGAATATTCTAAACAGAACTAGAAAAAAAGTTTGATGAGACAAACTTTAAGTTAGCTTGAGAAAGCCGGACCAGAGAGTTTGAAGAAGTTTAAAGTAGTTTTAAGTTTGATAGATGAATTAGTTAGAAAGAAAGAATAGTTAGAAAAAAAGAAAGATTAGTTAGAAAGAAAGATAGTTTAGTTAGAAAGAAAGAAAGCTAGATTAGTTAAAAAAGAAAGATAGATTAGTTAGAAAGAAAGAACGATAGTTTAGTTAGAAAGAAAGAAAGATAGATTAGTTTAAAAAAAGAAAGAAAGATAGATTAGTTAGAAAGAAAGATAGATAGATTAGTTAGAAAGATAGTTTAGTTAGAAAGACAGAAAGCTAGATTAGTTTAAAAAAAGAAAGAACGATAGTTTAGTTAGAAAGAAAGAACGATAGTTTAGTTTAAAGAAAGAAAGATAGATTAGTCAGAAAGAAAGATAGATAGATTAGTTAGAAAGATAGGTTAGTTAGAAAGAAAGAAAGATAGATTAGTTAGAAAGAAAGAAAGAAAGATAGATTAGTTAGTAAGAAAGATAGATTAGTTAGAAAGAAAGGTAGATTAATTAGAAAGAAAGATAGATTAGTTAGAAAGATAGATAGAATAGTTAGAAAGAAAGAAAGAAAGATAGATTAGTTGGAAAGAAAGATATATTAGTTGGAAAGAAAGAAAGAATGATAGATTAGTTGGAAAGAAAGATATATTAGTTAGAAAGAAAGATAGATTAGTTAGAAAGATAGATAGATTAGTTAGAAAGAAAGATAGATTAGTTAGAAAGATAGAATAGTTAGAAAGAAGAAAAGAAAGAAAGAAAGAAAGAAAGAAAGAAAGAAGAAAGAAAGAAAGAAGAAAGAAAGAAAGAAAGAAAGAAAGAAAGAAAGAAAGAAAGATAGATAGATTAGTTCGAAAGAAAGATATATTATTTGGAAAGAAAGAAAGATAGATTAGTTAGAAAGAAAGAAAGACAGATTAGTTAGAAAGAAAGATAGATTAGTTAGAAAGAAAGAAAGATTAGTTAGAGAAAGAAAGAAAGAAAGAAAGAAAGAAAGAAAGAAAGAAAGAAAGAAAGGAAAGAAAGAAAGAAAGAAAAGAAAGAAAGAAAGAAAGAAAAGAAAAGAAAGAAAAGAAAGAAAAATTTGTTAGAAAGCAAGATAGATAGATTAGTTAGTTAGAAATAAAGATAGATTAGTTAGAAAGAAAGATAGTTTAGTTAGAAAGAAAGAAAGCTAGATTAGTTTAAAAAAGAAAGAAAGATAGATTAGTTAGAAAGAAAGAACGATAGTTTAGTTAGAAAGAAAGAAAGATAGATTAGTTATAAAGAAAGAAAGTTAGATAGATTAGTTCGAAAAAAGAAAGAAATATAGATTAGTTAGAAATCAAGATAGATAGATTAGTTAGAAAGAAAGAGAAAGATTAGTTAGAAAGAAAGATTAGTTAGAAAGAAAGAAAGATAGATTGATAGATTAGTTAAAAAGAAAGAAAGAAAGAAAGAAAGATTAGTTAGAAATAAAGAAAAAAGAAAGATATGTTAGTTAGAATGAAAGATAGATTAGTTAGAAAGAAAGAAAGATAGATTAGTTAGAAAGAAAGATAGATTAGTTAGAAAAAAAAGAAAGAAAGAAAGAATGATCTGGTGCAATTTTGGTGAAAACCGGAGCATCAACTTAGGAGGAGTTCTAAAAAGTAGGTTTTTCTGAAAATTCAAAATGGCGGAAAAATTTGCATAACGGAAAATGGCGTCCTATGGTGCAATCGAATCGTCGTGAGCTCAGGAATCAGAGGAAAAATAAATTTTGTTGATAGGCCTTACGGTTAAAAAGTTATTAGCATAAATGTGAGTGAAACTTTGGGCAGGTGTTGGCGCTAGAGGGTTAGGGTTAGAATTAGTTAGAGACACCAAAATTGGTGTATTTAATGTTGGGACTGTCCTCTATCAGAATGTCAAACCAAAACAACTTTCCCACAAACGGTTCTATGGGCTGCCATAGACGCCCAGTCAGAAGACAGAAGAAGAAGAGGAATAATAGGAACCGGAACAGATACAATAGGTGCCTCCGCGCCTTCGGTGCTTGGCCCCTAATAAGAACCGGAACAGATACAATAGGTGCCACCGCACCTTCGGTGCTTGGCCCCTAATAAGAACCGGAACAGATACAATAGGTGCCACCGCACCTTCGGTGCTTGGCCCCTAATAATAAGAACGCTAACGAAAACAATAGGTGCCTCCGCACCTTCGGTGCTTGGCCCCTAATAATAATAATAAGAACCGGAACAGATACAATAGGTGCCACCGCACCTTCGGTGCTTGGCCCCTAATAAGAACGCTAACGATTACAATAGGTGCCTCCGCACCTTCGTTGCTTGGCCCCTAATAATAAAGAGCATGGGAAACAGCAACAGTTATTATAGTGAAATGTAATAGATTGATACATGAGTGACTACAATAAATGACAATTTATTTATAATTTCTTTTACACCCTTTGATTATCTCAAATTATAATTTTATAATAGGAACAATAACTACTATTTTATGGAGAAATATAATTACCATGTTCAATCACTCTATGGCAATGGATCTTTTTTTTTTTTTTTAATTTTTTAAAGTGAATATTATTAATAACCCTTTTGCAGTAGGCTAGTATGATGCTTGATAAAGCAAATACCACATTTATTCTGGGTGGGAATATGATGAATCTCTCTAGTGGTCAAGTGTTGTCATAGTTATTTCTCAGAGTGTTTAAATATCTACTTTCTTTGAGTTTCAGCCCATGTAGAAGTAAACAGAAACGGAAACTATATCTCAGCGTTGAAATGGCAGGATCGTTGGGATAGAAAGGCAGTTAGGGAGGATTTTTACAATACAGAAGCATTAATGGGAACACATAAGTTTGATGAAGGATATTATTTACGATTAAGAACATGGCAGCTATGAAGCTATTCATTGTCAACACAAAGAACTTCGACTCATTTTTTTATTTTGATTAAAAATGTATGTTCTTGTGTACATCTCCCTGGATGAAGCTGCGTGTTAACGTGACGTCATCTTGGCGCCATCAAAGTTAATATTGTCTTCCGCATGAGCAAATCTGAGTTCAAGTCACTTTTCTTAGAATTAAAAATAAATACAATTCTTATCAGTGTGTAAACAATTTCATTCCTGTGCTCCAGACATGAATGATTCCTAAAATAATGTGTTGTGAGGAGAAGTGCTATCCCAGATAGCATGTAATCATTGAAACAATGTTGACTCAGTGTTGATGCGTCAACGCTAATTGCATTGAATTAACGTTACAAAGTAATGTTGTTTTAGCATCTCTCTTGCACCCTCAGTTAATGTTGAAATAATGTTGGGAATTCAACCAAAAATCAACGGTAATAGTATTGATTCAACATTACAAAGTGATATTTTATCAACATCACTTTTGCACCCTCAGTTAATATTGAAATAATGTTGGGAATTCAACCAAAAATCAACGGTAATAGTATTGATTCAACATTACAAAGTGATATTTTATCAACATCACTTTTGCACCCTCAGTTAATGTTGAACAAAAAATCAATGGTAATGCTATTGAATCAACATTACACTATGATTGATTCTACATCACCGCTGTTGAATCAATATTGAAATTAACAAAAATAATCAATGGTAATATTGTTGAATCAACGTTACACTATGATGTTGAATCTACATCACTGCTGTTGAATTAACACTGAAATTAATCAATGGTAATATTGTTGAACCAACGTTACACTATGATTGATTCTACATCACTGATGCTGAATCAATATTGAAATTAACAAAAATAATTGTTGAATCAACGTTACTATGATGTTGAATGAACATTGAAATTAATAAAAAATAATCTTTAGTAATATGGTTTGATCAATGTTACAATGTGATGTTGATACTAAATACATTTTGTTGAAAGACTGAAAAGGAACGTCAAACAATGTTGCCATCTGATGTACCAATTAAATGTTGAAACAACATTAATATTTCAATCACACTTCAATGGTGCGTCAACAAATTCCTGACCATTTCAAAATTTGTCGAAAACCTTTTAAAATATAAATGACACCTTTCCAGCAGTTGAGTCAATTTATTTTATTCAATCAATCAATTACAACAAATATATTCAAATATCATTTTTAAAAAAGAAAAGAGGAGAAATAGGACAAAAGCATTTCAACCTTTAAAAATAAAATTGGCTTCAGAAGTCTGATGTCATCATAACTACAGGTCCAGTGGTTCAGGTTTCTAAAAATCTGTCTTGCATCATCAGATTCTGCCTCTTTTCCTTTGAGTTCTCTGGAATCTGAAAAAGAAAGCATGATGTTACTCAAGAACGAATCAATTCAGTTGTCATACATACAGTCACATTCAATAATGTTAATATGCTAAACACAATATGATTAACTTTTTTTTTTAAAGTCACTGAAAACAAAATATTCTAACTACGATTATAGCATCGTACAATTCTGTTTATTTATTTCTATGAATGCTTTAATATCAAAAGAAAGCGCTAGCAGGGGTGTCGGATTTATCTCCAGCCCTAATTAAACACACCTGAGGCAGATAATCAAGATGATCAGATCAATGAACACTTCCAGGTGCTGGAGCTAAACTCTTCATGAAGAGGAACAAACACCTCTGAGCTATAGCCATTACATTTCTCAGTTCATTTTCTGTGAAACTACAGCATTCAAATAACACTTTTATCTTGTAGAATAAAAAAGATCTTAGTTTTTTTCAATGCAAATTTCTTTAAAGGGATAGTTCAGCCCGAAATGAAAATTCTGTCATCATTTACTCACCCTCAAGTTGTTCCAAACCTGTATGAGTTTCTTTCTTCTTTTGAACACAAAATAAGATATTTTAAAGAATGTCGGTAACCAGAAAGTTGACGGTGGCCATATAGGAAATAAATACCATGGAAGTCAATGGCTAACATCAACTGTCTGGTTGCCAACATCCTTCACTCGATCTTCTTTTGTGTGCAGCAGAAGAAAGACATTCATACAGGTTTGGAACAACTTGAGGGTAAATAAATGACATAATTTTAATTTCAGGCTGAACTATACATTTAAAGCTGCAGATTCGCCTTATGTAGACCCTAATCTCTTTAAATATCACAAAATAGCCAATGTCAGTCACTTTCTTAATAAACACTAGATGTTTTTTTTTTTGTTGTTATTGTGTTTCAGTGGAAACAAGCTAAACTGAATGGAAATCAGTTATTTCTCAAATTTAATACAGATTCAGGAATATGAATGATTACCTGATTAAGCAGTGATAAGATACAGGATATCATCAAGTCCCAGGTCAGGAGATTATGCTGTCGACAACAACTCAGTGTATGATCAATGTCAGCATTATCAGGAGGTGCTTTTTTAATTGTCCATCTTCATCTGCCTTCACTCCTACTAAAGGAGCAATGTGTTCTGCATGGAAGCACTGAGCGATACAAGACATGGGCCATGTTAACATTCATGCTCATGTTCATGTCTCTTGCACCTTAAGAAATCTGTTAAATGACATAACTTTATTCAGGAAATTCCTAATAAAATTTACTAAAGCAAGATGCAGTTTTTTAAGAATGTAGAAAAATAGATGCTTTATTCAAACACTTTAATAACTTTGTAATCTAATTACAGTGAGTAACAACACAAATCAAACACAAATAAGCATGCAAAACAAGGGAACAGAGAAATAAGGTAGATGCACCATTGTTTGAATCTGTGCTAGAGAAGTCATGTAAGTATGTCAGGTGATTCAACAAACAAGAGGTCTGTATAGGATGCACCTGTTTTCTCTCTAATGAGGAAGCATTAGACTACTGAGAAGTGCACATGCAAAGACAAAATGGGCGTTTACCAATCAGTGGCCAATTTCAAACTACAATACAGGTAAATGTTTTTCAACCATTTTTCAACAGACTTGCTAAAATCATGAAGGCCCACCCCTAAACCAAGCCCCCAGTGGATTACAGCAAATCGGGTAAAGCGGTTGATAATGCCCATTGTGGTTTGAAAACGCCCCACTGATCGAGAAACACCCACTAGTGTTCTGCAGATATACGCCTGAATGATCTTGTGCTCATCAACTACAAATCATTGTTAGTTCAATGTCACTGTCTCCACCCATGTGTGCTGTTGGCTTTCATCAAAATTTCAATGCTGATCCAACACACTTTAAACATTGAAATGTCAATCTCAACCAAAATGATGGTTTAGATCAAAACTCAACATTGTATCAATGTCACCATGCTATCTGGGATAAGTGACCAGACTTAAGATTTTCACATGAATGAATCAGGTGAAAAGTCTCTCAGATACACATTGAAGGAGGGAACCGAGACATCAAACTAGAAGATCACAGAGACTGAGAAAAGCACAGAGATGTGGACACTTTGACTAGTAAACAACCACTCAGAGCACCCTAGGTAGCCCACTAAACAGGTAGCCTCAAATCCACCAGAACACTGTCAGTACATATTTGCTAATTAGAGATATTAATTTATCTAAAAAATAATAATAAAAAAACAAGTTGTTTGTATTATTTTTAGGATCAACCTTCTTCACCCACACCTTTTTGTCATGGATTCGTCGTCATCCTACAGAACTGGAACTGAAGTGGATATCTTGATCAGTCTTACAGACTGCATGTGGACTTTACCACTATCAAGGAAATTTAAGGTGAGATTTTTCATCTGATTATGATTTTGGTCTCAATCTATATATGTCTACCTTTATTTTTTTTACCTATGGACAGGACCACTGTTATGCTACAAAAAAAAAAAATCAATATTGTTAGCAGCGTTTAGATAATTTCTCGTCAAAACGAATGAAACCAAAATAAACGAACAACCATCAAACATAAATCATAAATTGTAAGTCATGCATTGCATCCATTCTTAAAATGACCCAGACACTGGCAGAAAAAAAGAGAGAGAACTCTTGCTAGATCTGGAAATAACTACTGAAACTGCACTCTCAGAAATAAATGTACAAGCTATCAATGGGGCGGTGGTACCTTAACCATTTAGATAGTAATATGTATCCTAAAGGGGTAAATAAGGTGCATTGGTGTACCTTTTTGAAAAGCTACTGCCCAAGTGACAGCTTTTGTCTTTTGTTCCTTTTTTCTTGAGAGTGTCACACTGCTCAACTGCAGGGTCGCTGCGTGAGTATAGATCATCACACACACAAAATATATATTTTAATTTTTCACAGTGTTACGTCCATAAGAACGTTATAGTTGTGTGTGGGAGGGGATTATGTTTTTCCGCTCTCTGTCTCTTCTCACTTTCACTTTCTCAGGTACTGATTGGCTATCATGCTTGTCAGCTAAGAGGATGAGTGGCCGCGCCTTGGAAGGCGGGATCTGCATCAGCGTGATGAGTGACACCTGGTGAAGTGGATACTTAGAGACCATGCTGCTGCAAAGCTTGAGAGCACCTTGTCTTGTCCTGAGAGAACTTTGTACATTGTTCACATGTATGCTCATTGTTTGTTTTGGCTGCGTCCAAAACCTTCTCCTTTGTGAACGTGGCGGTCTACAGAGAAGAAGGGTTAAGTAAGTTTGTCACGTGACATACATGGTACACAAGTAGTGAAATCTGTTTGTATTAAAAACACTAGTTAGGGAATTGTGCCACCTGCTGTATTTATGTTTTTTAGTTAGTGTAGTTTTAGTTATGACGTCTTGGACGTTGAAGACTTTTTCTTTTGGGTTTTCTTTGTATCATAGTATTAGTTGTTTAATGGGTTAGATAACCTTTATATTTATATTACTTTCAGTTCTTTGGCACAATTCATTTCCCCCTTTTTCCTTTGTTGTTGGTTCTGTTATGGTATGTCTTTATTCATTATATATTAATGAACTTATTCACTTTATTCAGTGGTCTCTTGTGTTTTCTCACCTCATTCCGTGTTATAGTGTGACATGTCTGAGTTAGTTATATGTGTCCCCCTCCTAAAAGCCCTAGACGGGTACGAGTCGTGGAGGGTCGTAACACACATTAATCTTACTTTTTTGTTAAACACCACTGCTGAGTTCAGTATTTTGTAGTAAAGCAGGTTTTCTGTAGAGCAGAAGTCAACGGTTTCATGTGAGCAGGAATGGAAAACGCACTTCAACCACAGGCTATACAGATTCACACCTCACAGAGAGACGATCACAAAATGACATCAAACACACACACCTCCAACAGAAGAAACATTCTCATGAACAAGCTGTCCATCCACCCAGCAGATCAAACCACATTTCTGTACAGATGTGAATACATAAGACCACAGTGTTCAGGAGTGTTTTGCATCAATGTTTTTTCATAAGATTTGCACGCATGGTCCCTTTAAGACTTAAAAAGTCTTACTTAAGAGTCAAACATGAAATGCTCCCATGAACCATATGATTTACTTGGTTAAAAAGGCAAGTTTGTTTGAAGTTTTAGGAGACCACTTATTTTTAAATTTTGATCCTGCTCTACGTCTGCTGGGATGTCCTGATGCAATATGTTGATTCTCACCAAAAACTCAACCATAGACTCTAAGGTTGTCACAGTTGGTTCTTGTACTAAGAAAAAGAGTTTGTTCATCTTATTGTGAGAGGTGCATAATCCACATGATCCTCCTCTTTTACTTTCTGTAAAAAAAACAACACAAGATATATAGTTACTATATATAGTTTTTTTTCTAATACAATTGTGACCAGTTACGGAAACTAGGGACACAAGTCGGTTCTGGGGCATTTTGAGTTATTCACAGATTCTGAAAATGTAGTCTCCAAGCTTTCCAACGATGTGTAACACATGGAAATCTGATAATATTTTGAGAAGTTGTGGCCATTTGAAGGTAGGCACTCAGAAAAACTAAAAGCGGAGAAAACCGCCTCTAAACATCTGCAGTTCTGCAAAAGCAAACATCTGCAGAGCAAAAAGGTCAGGAAAATGTGCCATCAAAGAAAGGAAAAAAGTTTGCAAACAGGCAACTCTTATGTACACTGAATAAAAATAAGATAAACTCTAGAGAATGTTAAGAAATATGTTGTGCTTTTACTTTTAAAAATGTTGATAACGTTACAGTTAATGCTTACAAACATTGAAGATTTTGAATACAGAAGTTACATTTCATTATTATACATATTATACAAATTATTATTTTTGGAGTAGGTAAGATTAATTACTGCATAAATTAATTAAAATGAATTTATTACTTAATAATCTTAAGACAGCATGGAATAGATTGTAGAATATGCTGTTAGCTATAATTTGGTAATTTGGATGGTATAGTATCATGAGCCACAGATAAAGTCTTGTGACACTCATGGCAGGCGTTATTGTTGTCGAGTTTCTGCGCGCCGATTGCTTTGGATGTTGCAGCCAGGATGCTTTACATGTTGTCCAGAGGCCTCTGGTTCCCAGTCATCATCTGAAGTTGTCTCACTGTTAAATTACACAAAAAGTATTAGAAATACACCTAACATAACTGATTATCTTACACATGAATACATACATATTATTGCCTTTTCATATCAGAAATTCAAACAATAATTCACATACAGCAATCTTCCTCTACACCCACTCTATTGTTGCCCTGACTGCTAATTTGCACTACCAGCTTTGAATATAAAATCTGTAAGGATGATTCACATACAGAAAATTCACCTCCATAGCCACTCTATTGTTGCCCATTTACACTACCAGCTTAAAGATTTTATATTCAAAGAATCATTGACATACAACAATCTACATCCATAGCCCCTCTATTGTTGCCCTGATTGCACATTTACACTACCAGCTTACAGATTTTATATTCAAATGATCATTCACATACAACAATCTGAGTCCATACCCTGCATATTTACACTACCAGCTAATAATGAAGACTGTAATCAGACAATAATAATGCCCTAAAATGCTATTTTTTCTCTCTCACTAAACATTACTTTACTTGCTTCAAATTATTTGCTTACCACACAGTGCTGGGCTGTCTCTTTCCTCTTGAACTTCTGGAGGTAGCTGAAGATAGCAGACACACGGAGGCTGCACGGACGCATGTTGTCCAGAGGCCTCTGGTACCCTAGCTATCATCCTCTGAAGTTTCGTCACTGTTGAATTACACAAAAGTGATTAGAAACACGCCTAACACAACTAGTTACCTTACACACATATAATTACATTTTCTTCTATGAATTTTTTTGTTTGAACTTCGTCTTGCGTTCTACATACAAAACAATAGCCTATAGCTAACGTTACAAAGTAATGTTGTACATGGTTTCTTCTAATTCAGCGCTTGAATAACAATTTCACTGCATTTCAATGTACTTATAAGCCGCAATAGTGCAGAAAATCAAAAACAGAAAGCAATGTAACACAAACTCACTAAAATGTTTAGACACTTACCGATCTAAAACTGGATCGCGACCTTCCAAACACATATCCTCTTCTCCAGAGTCGACGCTGGATACAGCCCTCTCTTCTGAAGATTACACGGTTTCTTCATCACTGATTCGCGAAGTTCTTCCAATGCAGCAGCAGGAGAAAATAACTTCTGTCCCCGACGTGAACGCATTGAAGCAGGCGAATGCAAACAGAGCGACTGCATCAGAGCAGCGCCAGAGAGCAGGTGACCTCTCTGCTTCACGACAATCAGATCGTCTTCAGAATCAGTGAACGCGTGTTCATAGGCATCCGGCTTGTCGAAGAAGTACTTCAAAACATTTTCGTTGTAATTCATGTTCATTTCTCGTTTCGGCGTCCATCTTCATTGAATGTTGATATCAGATAGAGTCGGCTAGAGCGCTGCATAATAAGTAGCCACGCTGTTGGGGGGCGGGGCAAAGGCGCGGGTGACTATTCAGTATGGAAATACAAACAGACAATGACACGCCCCTACTGCATGCTAGAATCCCCGAAAAATAAGCCGATTTCAACCTGAAAATGTACGCTTTAAAATATACCAATACTGTTATCTCAAACATGGAGAGGCTTCTTCATGATCTCAACTAACAGATTCTGCAAAAAAGCGGAAATCAAAAATTTTGGGAAAAAACGCTTCTTTCTCATTTTCCTCGCAAGTTGTGCTGCCGACTTGTGTCCCTGGGTTCCGCGTTCGGTCACAATTTCTCAGCACTTATCAGTTAAAAGCATCTTGAGGAAATGACATCGAACAACATCTTCAATATCAATGGTTCTCAACTGGTTTTGCGAACATGTCAATCTGATACAAGAACTTAAAGGTGGGGTATGTGATTTGCAAAACAGCTGGCAGATTTTGAAAATACACAACTCAAAAGGTCCTACCTTCTTTCCCTGACTCCACCCATTCGAAGAGGGGCATGGGGAGGGGGGTATGGTACGACCGTTTGATTGACGCACTGACTGTCCAATGATTCTAGAGGGTCTTGAAAATGATTGGCTGGAGTTTTTCGAGTCCTGCCCGTTCCACAGATGATAACATTTTTTAATTTTCATCAGTGCTTCTAACTCAGTGGCTGTAAGTGGGTTAGGAATAGGATTTAAAGTTATTTTGAAAAAATGGTCAAAAAAGAAAATCACATACCCACCTTTCAAATTATTAAACGTAACAAAACATGATTTGTTTAAATTGGGTCTTTCTAGCCTTGTCGTACAAACCATTAATAATTTAAATGTTTCCCTCAATGTAATTCCATTCATTGAAAATATTAGAGATCCTTTATAGATGAAGTATAGATGTCCTGCAGTCTTTCAGTTTCTCAGTTGCTGTAAAAATGTATTCAATTTCAAATGACTAATTGGTTGCTAAAAATGTAGTCTCAGCCTCAGACGTCACGCCCACGGAACGTTGGCTAAACGTCTGATGCATATGGTACACTTAACTGGAAACACTTCAGCAATGTCGAAGTCGTCATCTGATTGGTTGAATTTTATCGGATTTCCGGGGGGCGCGAGTGTCGCGTTTATTTTCGGTCCGCCGGGAAACAAAGCGCAGACGTGTGATTGCGGAAGAAAAACGGTTGTGATTACATGAGTGACAATGAGCATTTATCAAGTTCAGCTAAACGTAGTAAACGTAGTAATCAGTAAACGTAATCAGCAATGACTTACTGCTTGTTTTCTTCTCCTTCTTTGATTGTCTATGCTGACTGACTTGTTGCAACGCTCGTCTGTTGTGGTGGTGACATTTCCACGCCCCGAAACGTGACGCTGAACGAAACGAACTGTAATTGGTTGTTTGACATGTCGGTCAAACGGCCTCATGGGCGGGCCTTGGCCAAAGAAAGCTGCTATGAATTCCAGACCTTCAGCCGTCAGTCTGAAGGTCTGGCTACGCGAGACTACTAAAAATGTAATCTATGATGTGATCAAACAACACAATAGGAAAATAACAGAAGTGTTTCTTGCATTGATAATCTTATGGCTTTTATTAAACATATGATTTGGTGCTGTTGTGTGTGTGATGGATCACATTATACATAATGTAGTCAAAAACACTGAACTCTATCCAGTCCCTCCAGGATTTTCGCGATGTCGCGATCGCAACTATTAACGCAACTTCAACAAATCCACGTGAATTCAGTGCGCCTTGCAATTTTGAAAAATCACCGCAACTTTTCTGCAACTTTGACCAATCATCGCGCCGCGGTCTCCTGCAAAGCGTTGTCATACGTCAGCAAACTCACTTGTTTTGGTCAGACGCAGCAGATGTATGAGGTGTAATTTGTGCACTTTTTGGTGATCGCTAAGCAAACTGAGAGGTGAACTAACGTGTATACGCTCGCCAGCCGTCTGGCCGAAATCCCATAGTATTCAGGCGTCAGACGTAAGATCTGCATTCACACTACACGCGACTTTGTCGCTGCAGGTCGCCAGTGCCTGCGCTGGAGGGCGTTCCCACTACTGGTTGCCTAGTAATGTTTGTGAGTGACAGTCCCGGATGTTACTCTATGTTAGACAACAAATAAGTTTTCTTGCCGCTACAGACACACATTTTGGAAGGAAAAGTCTAAATATAAATGGAATCAGTACATAAAATGCATAATATTAAAGATGAACGAAAAAAACAGTGAGTGTTCTTTGCCATCGCGGCTATTTAACTGCAGCAAACGGGCAAATACCGGTCTATCTGTGTTCTCGAAACCATCCAGGCACGGAGTCAGTGCGGTGAATACCACTGTATGTACACGGAGATATATCATACATTATAGGACAGTTTCTGACTGCTAAAATGAGCTTCAGACTCAGCACTGAAGAGTGACGCGCTCCACTGACTTCCAGGGCTTCAGACTGCGACCAAATGGTCGCGTTTTGCGACCAAAATTTGAAAGTATGCGACTGAATTTTACATCCAGTCGCACATGTGCGACCAGTAAATTTGCCACACGTTAAACTTAAACGCATGGTTAAGCGTGGAAGGGGCGCGTCAATGAATCCGTGACAAGAATAGCGCGCGTAAACGTCTGTGGGAAGGAGACGGAGACAAATATCACAACCTGCTATGCGCGTCTGAGCAACAGCCTAAGCGATCTATCGACTCGTTACCTAGCAGCGAATGAAAGTGGAACGAAAATACGCTACTCATATATGCTTCACGGACCATTTATTAGTTTGGACCAATAATAGACAGAGCAGCGCATAGCCGTTCTTATATCTATGGAGCAGCGCCCCAAGCCCCGAACCTGCCAGTCGCGGGCCGATCTCGCTCACGCGACACTGTTACTAGGAGATCCAGCGAAGAAACCCATTGAATTCGCCTCAGATTAATAACATCTTCACAACGAGATCCAGTGAGAAACATTCCGATTCAGCACGGAGTTATAAACCATAGATATCAGACCAAACAGCGCTGACGTGGAAACAGGAGAAAAACTTATAGAAGGCTTTCAATCCACAAATCAGCAACATTCACCATGGATTTAGGCTAATAACTTAACTAACCATAAATATGAGAATGTGTCAGAAATAGTCAAACGCTTGCAAGTAGCTACTACACATCTTTTTCCAGCACTTCAAAACTATAATATCATATAAATGTTTTCTTTTTTGTATTTTTTATGTGATGACCAACACATTTTTTTGTTCATCCTTCAAAGATTGGCCTAAAGCGAAAAATTAAGATGTTGGAAAACTCTTATTTAAACACTTATAAAAAAATATTTAAAAATATTTAAAAATTAAAAAACCATTGTAAACTGTAGGATGTTTATTGGCCATTTTCACTCCTTAATATACATGTTTTCACTACTTTTGTTTTTTAATTAATATTAAGACATTATAAATGATAACGTACTCGGTTACTAACGTAACCTCGGTTCTCTCTAGAGAGGGAACGAGTACTGCGTAATATCTTACGCTATGGGGAAACACTCTTTCCTCGAGATATTGAAGCCAAAAATTATCCTTAATTTTTTTAATCATGCAAAACGCTTTTGCAGCAGCAAGCAGACAAGGGCGAAACAGCTCGCGCGCCCATTGGCTGCCTCGCTGGAAAAGCTGCAGCCTATCGAGTGAAGGCACTGCGTGACGTAATGACGAATGAAGACGCTTCGCGCTCATTTCGTCATGTCCCGCCAGTATAGGCGTGGTCTCACCCTATAAATACCCCTCGATAGCTGTATTTCTCTGATTTTGTACACCGAAGCGAACCAGAGCATAGTTCACGCACGGCAAGATACGCAGTACTCGTTCCCTCTCTAGAGAGAACCGAGGTTACGTTAGTAACCGAGTACGTTCTCTTACGAGAGTATCTCTCGTACTGCGTAATATCTTACGCTATGGGGACCCCATACAAAACGCCGTGCGGACAGGGATCCAACACCAGAGTCCCGGGGCAAAGCCCGGGGCACATCTAGTGCATAATCACCATAACTCACATAGAGTAGAGGAGGAGAGGCTAAAGCATCACTCCTTTATAAAGTCCCGTAGGGACACTGACCCGTAAGGGCAACATAGCCGCATTGGCGGCCAATAAGCCCGAAGCTCAGACCGCCAAAAGCTTAGCTTGTAGGGCGGGCACCTCCAGGTTATAGTACTTGATAAATGTCGACGGCGAGGCCCAGCCCGCAGCCGTACAGATATCCTGCAGGGAGACCCCGCTATACCATGCCCACGACGAGGCCACGCCTCTCGTGGAGTGCGCTTTGACACCCAATGGGCACCGTAGGCCCTTGGAAGTGTAAGCCAGCGCTATGGCATCCACTATCCATCTGGATAGGCTCTGTTTTGAGGCGGCGAGTCCCTTAGAACGGCCGCCAAACAAAACGAAAAGCTGCTCGGTCTGCCTGAACCCAGCCGAGCGGGACACATAAGCCCTTAACGCCCTGACAGGGCAAAGGAGATTCGCGTCCCTCTCCTCATCGAGAACCGGAAGGGCTGACAGGGAAATCACCTGGGCCCTAAACGGTGTATTGAGGGATTTCGGCACGTAGCCGTGCCTCGGTTTGAGTACGACCTTTGAGTCGTTGGGCCCAAACTCCAGACATGACGCGCTTACAGAAAGCGCCTGCAAGTCCCCTACACGCTTCACTGAAGCGAGAGCCAATAGAAACACCGTCTTAAGGGACAGGTGCCTCATATCCGACAGCTGGATCGGCTCGAACGGGGCGCCTTTCATGGCCTCCAAGACCGTGGAAAGGTCCCAAGCCGGGACTGAAGGGGGCCTGGGAGGATTCATTCTCCGAGCCCCTCGTAGGAAACGCACGACTAAGTCGTTTTTCCCCAGTGACTGGCCAGACACAGGTTTAGCAAACGTTGCTATGGCCGCCACGTACACTTTGAGCGTGGATGGGGTTCTTCCCTTATCCATCAGCTCCTGAAGGAAGGCAAGCACTTCCTCAACCCCGCAGTCCACGGGTGAAAAGCCACGGGCTCGACACCAAGTAGAGAACACCGACCATTTCGAGGCATAGAGCCGTCTGGTAGACGGAGCTCTAGCCTGTGCGATCGTGTTTAGCACTCCTTCTGGGAGGCTAGCGGGTACCCGTTGATGGCCCATGCGTGCAGGGACCACAGTTCCGGGTGAGGATGCCAAATCGAGCCCTCTGCCTGAGAGAGGAGATCTCTCCTCAACGGTACAGGCCACGGGGCAGTGCTGGTCATCCGCATCAGGACCGGAAACCAAGCCTGGTTCGTCCAGAGCGGAGCCACAAGCAGCACTGGGCATCCATTTTCCCTGATCCGCTCCAACACCTGTGGCAGGAGCGAGACCGGGGGAAAAGCGTACAGGGGACCGCTGGGCCAAGTATGGGCCAGCGCGTCCCTGCGCTTTGAGAAGAATACTGGGCAGTGAGCGTTCTCGCGGGACGCGAACAGGTCCACTTGCGCTCTGCCAAACGTTTCCCACAGGAGCTGGACCGTCTGCGGGTGCAGCGACCATTCTCCTGTCAGGACGTTGTCTCTGGACAGCATGTCTGGACCCGTATTCAGGTGCCCAGGCACGTGCGCCGCTTTCAAAGAAAGTAGGTTGCGCTGGGCCCAGACCAAGAGGGGTTCCGTCAGCCTGCAAAGGCGTGCGGACCTGAGGCCGCCCTGGCGATTTATGTACGCCACCACTGACTTGTTGTCCGATCGGACCAAGACGTGGTGGCCCCTCACCAGGGGACAGAAGCGCCGCAGCGCTTTGTCGACTGCTATCAATTCCAAGCAGTTTATGTGAAGGAGCTTCTCCCGCTCTGACCATAGGCCAGCCAACGGTCTGCCCTCGAGCAGCGCTCCCCACCCCGTGGTGGAGGCGTCCGTAGACACCACTTTCACCCTTGAGGCGGTCCCCAGACTCACACCAGACTGATACCAGCTGGTTACTTTCCAGGGTTCCAGAGCCGAAACGCACCTTTGGTCGACCCTGAGGCGACACCTGCCCGTGGACCATGCCCGGGGCGGGACCCGTGCTTTCAGCCACCACTGCAGCGGGCGCATGCGAAGCAAGCCCAGCTGGAGTGCATGGGATGCTGAGGCCATCAGGCCCAGCAATTTCTGAAACCGTCTGAGCGGGACTATGGAGCCGTGGCGGAAGGATTCCGCGACGCGCTGAATACTTAGTACGCGCTCCGGTGACAGGCGTGCCGTCATGGAAAGCGAGTCTAACACTGTTCCCAGGAAAGAAATTCTCTGGCTGGGACACAGCAGGCTCTTTTCCCAGTTGACCGTCAGGCCCAGTGTCTCGAGATGCTCGAGCATTGTGGCCCTGTGTTCTATGAGCTCTGACCGTGATCGAGCTAGAATCAGCCAATCGTCCAAGTAGTTCATAACTCGCATGCCCTGAAGTCTCAGGGGCGCGAGAGCCGCGTCCATGCACTTCGTAAATGTACGGGGTGCCAAAGACAGGCCGAACGGCAGGACTGTGTATTGATAAGCCTGGCCCTCGAACGCGAATCTCAAGAATCGCCTGTGATGGGACGCTATTTGTATTTGGAAATACGCGTCTTTCAGATCTATCGACATAAACCAGTCCCCTTGGCGCACTTGCGCGAGGATTTTCCTGGTCGTAAGCATCCTGAACTGGCGCTTCACAAGCGCTTTGTTCAGCTGTCTCAGATCTAGAATGGGTCTGAAGCCCCCATCTTTTTTCGGTACCAGAAAATATCTGCTGTATAAGCCCCCTTCGCTCTGAGCCTGAGAAAGGGGCTCTATGGCCCCTTTGCTCAGTAGTTTCGCTATCTCGGCTCGAAGTAGATGAGATACTTCGCTTTTCACCGAAGTCTCGACGGGCGCCGTACAACGGCGTGGACGTCGTGCGAATTGTAGCGAGTAGCCTCTCTTTATAGTGTTCAGCACCCAGTCTGATACCCCGGGTAGCTTCGACCACGCTTCTGCGCGAGTAGCTAGGGGTAGGATGCAGACCGGGCTCTGGCCGTGACCTGACAACGGCTCGAGAGCCCCGGTACCCTGGGAACACGACGCCGTGTTTACAGCGTTCGAGGCGGGGGGCGCGCTGGGCACAGCGGGCAGTCTGGCCGCGCTCACAATCTCTATGGCGGGACGCATAACGAGAGTGAGCGGGGCGAATCCCGTGGGATTCGGCGTGCTTGCGGGAGGATGTGGGCGCAAACCTACGGGCACATCTACAGCACTGTGCACGCTTTCGGCCGGAGCCGATAGATTGTGTGTTGGTTTCGTTTTTACAGAAACCAAGGGACACGGGGCATGCAGCGTGAGCGGGCATTGTATGGGCGCAATCGCTACATTGTTTGCACAATCGACCTGAGTCAGATTTATGTGTGCTCGCCTCGCACCGTGGCGGGCTGTGTCTGGGTGTGGGAATGGGCACTGGGGCGTGGGCATTCTTACAACACTCATAACACCATCGGCCGTGGCCGGCATACCAGAAAATACACTCTTTATTGGATTTATCTGGGTAGCCATGAAAACGGCTTTTGTGTGCAGGCAAGCGGGCTGAGACACCGGCTGCTTCACTGCTAAATACACTGGCACAGTCACTTCGCAAGGAACTGAACGAGCGAATCTTTTCGGTGGGGAGCCGGCCGCAGCGGGCTCCGAACACCGTCGCTTTCTTAGAGTGGCTAGGAAAGCTTCGAGGCCTCGGGCTTGAGCTCAATCTTCGGCCGAGGCCCGCGCTGAGCGGGGCGGCGTCCAGCAGAGCGAGAGCGCGGTCTCTGATCCCGGGCCTGGCGGCGCTGTGTAGCGGCGGCTGCGGGCGATGCAGGCCGAGGCTGCGAGCTGCGAGCAGACGGCTGCTTAGAGCGACCTGCAGCGGAGCTCGAGCGCTTCGGAAGGAAGTGCTTCATGGCCTGCGAAGTCTTCTGCTCCTCCGAGAATCTGTCCGCGAAATCCTTGACGGCAGATCCGAAGAGGCCCGCAGGGGAAATGGGCGCGTCGAGGAATACAGAGCGCTCAGCTTCCGTCATCTCAGACAGCGTCAACCACAGATGTCTCTCAGCAACGGCGAGAGAGGCCATATTCCGCCCCATGGCCTGAGCAGCGGCTTTAGCGGCGCGTAGAGCAAGGTCCGTAGCGCCTCGTAAATCCGCCACGTTGATCGCACCCGGGCCTTCCTCGTCCAATTTAAGGAGAAGGTCGGCCTGGTAGATCTGCAAGATCGCCATCGTATGCAGCGCTGAGACCGCCTGTCCAGCGGCTGTGTAAGCACGTCCGTGCAGCGATGAAGTCACCCGGCAGGCTTTAGAGGGGAGCGTCGTCTGCGCGCGCCGTCCCGCAGAGGGCGGGCAGAGATGCGACGCGACCGCCGCCTCGACAGGAGGAATGGAGAGATATCCTTTGTCTCCCGCGCCGGTGACAGAAGTGAAGGCCGCAGAAGTGGAAGTGCGCAGTCTGGCGGAGAACGGGGCGGTCCATGACTTAGCGACTTCGTCGTGGAGCTCAGGGAGGAAGGGGGCGGCCCTAGACTTAGACGGGGCTTCGTCTTTCTTGAGAAAGCGCCCGTCGAGTCTGTTGCGCGGCGGCAAGGCGGGCGCCTCCCACTCGAGGCCGATGCTCTCTACGGCCTGGGTGAGCAGACGCATCAGCTCAGCCTCAATGCCGGGTCTCCTCACAGAGGGTTGGCTAGACACGTCAGCGGGGGGGAGGTCCACAGAGCTCGCCCAATCCTCGCTATCGGAAGCCACAAGAGAGCATACCTCGGCAGGCTCGTCCAGCTCGGGAACGGAAGCGGCGGCAGACGGCGGGCGCTGTCCGTCCGGGAGCGACTCAGGTGAAGCCGGCGAAGCAGGCGGGCGCACCGGCGAGCTTTGGCGGGCTGGAGAAGGCTCGGGAGCGCGCTGGGCGCGACGCTTCTTACGGCGCGGCACAGACGGCTGGGACGCGGGTTCAGAGAACGACGCCAGGCGAGTCCGCAGAGTCGCCATAGGCAGAAGTTCGCAGTGCGGGCATCCACCATCCGCGAGCGCGATAGCAGCGTGCTCATGACCCAGGCAGGACACACAGATGACGTGACGGTCCTCATCGCTGAGTTGAGAGCGGCACGAGCCACAGAAAGGCATCTTTAAAAAGACGCAGCTCTTTTAGAACATATAATGGGTGTTGCGTCACGTAAGCAAACACACACACACACAGTGACAGAGTAAAGGATATAGTACGCCGGAAAGCGCAGCAGGTACGGCAGTTGAAGGCGGCTGGGCCAGCGACTTCAGAAGATGGCACGTCCCGCTGAGAAGGCTACAAGTCAACGGCGCGGCTTCTCACTCTGGATCCCGCGATGCGTGAGCTTCGCGTGAAGAATGAAAAAAATCAGAGAAATACAGCTATCGAGGGGTATTTATAGGGTGAGACCACGCCTATACTGGCGGGACATGACGAAATGAGCGCGAAGCGTCTTCATTCGTCATTACGTCACGCAGTGCCTTCACTCGATAGGCTGCAGCTTTTCCAGCGAGGCAGCCAATGGGCGCGCGAGCTGTTTCGCCCTTGTCTGCTTGCTGCTGCAAAAGCGTTTTGCATGATTAAAAAAATTAAGGATAATTTTTGGCTTCAATATCTCGAGGAAAGAGTGTTTCCCCATAGCGTAAGATATTACGCAGTACGAGAGATACTCTCGTAAGAGAACTAAAGTTAATTTCATGTACACCCTAAATTAAGTTTTAGTTTTTGTAGAACTCGGTGTCAGTTCTCATTTGAGGTGGTGCTGCCCTCAAATTTGAGTCTGGAGCCCTGTGAACTTAAAATAAAACAGCATATCATAATGTTTGTCAAATCTATTTATTATTAAATAATTTGTCAGTATTACAGTTATTTTGGGGGAAATTTGAATAACTGCATTGCAAGCTGATTTAAGGTGTGCCCCTAAATTTCCTGCTTGCGCTCCTAAAAGTTTCAGTCAGGGGCAACAGCGCTCCTAGTCAAAAAAGTTAGTCTGGAGCCCTGACTTCACTCCTATTGGTTGTCGCTCCCGAAAGTCGCTCTTCATTTGCATAAAGTTAAACAGATCTCAACTTTGTCGCGTCGTCAGACACGCCCCATCCAGTCGCCAACGGTCACGACTGCGCGTGTCGCCGGAAGTCACCCGCTCACCATTGAAAATGAATGGTATCGTGTCGCTTGGTCGTGTGTAGTGTGAACGCAGCTTTAGACGTCACGGTCACGTGTTGGAGCTGCGCACAAAGTGCGCGGCGGCGTCGCGGCTATGCCGCTTTTTCCGTGCCAAAATCAAACATTCGAACGACCGATCGAACGTCTATCCGAACGTGTTGTACTTTTGAGCGTCTGACCGAGCGGGTTGACCCAGGTGACGACATGACGTGACGTCAACGTCTTGAAATTAGCAGTTTTTTAACCATGCAAGTATCCAAGCTGATGTGTAAAGACTATAAATGGACATGAAAGACAATACATATAAATATTGTACCACTAAAACCACACTAAAACATTTCTCCTGAACCCTGTGCATGTAAGGCTATGTGTTTTACATTCAAAAAGCAGAAATACTGTAGGCTAGCCTATACAGACATTCAATAGTCTTAATTTGAGCAATATAATCATTTTAACTTTTCATTGTTCATTTTATTGCCCAAACAGGGAGCCGCTATCAATATGCGGGATTTTTATAGGTTAATAATAGAACAATTCAGCGCAACTGAATTGAAAACAAAAACAGCGCCGGACAGGGGGCTTAAAATCCGGACTGTCCGAACAAAATCTGGACGGATGGCCACCCTAACCACAATTACATACATAGGCCTACATAATTATTGCATTTTTGTGAAAAGGTTATTCATTTTTGTCACTCATTCATTTCTCTCTTCAACTCATTAACAGAGTGCACTTTATTTTGTGACAAATTAATCCAAATATTTAATGAATGGTGTTAAAATGTTTTTTTCCAATGAATTATCACTAGAATTTTCAAATAAAATTATTTTCTGTTGAAAACCAGATTTTTTTCCACAAAAGTCTCTTTCCCCCAAAAATAAGTCTGGAAAATGGGGGGTCTTCTTATATTCAGGGTCGTCTTATATTCGGGTATATATGGTAATCCACTACAATCCACAGGTGACCTCCAAAACTCCAACACAGAAACTCTTATTCTCAACACAACATTGTTTACAAACAAACAAACACAAACAATAAAGATGCATAAATAGGTCTTAAGTTCATAACATTTATTATCTATTATTAAATATTTTAAACTGTAGATTCACAGGTCACAACAGTTTCAAATATAAATGTATAAATATATATATATATATATATATATATATATATATATATATATAAATGGATATTTTATATCCATTTTTATATATATATTATATACATTTCCAAAGATATAAATCTAATATTTATATTTATGAAAACCTTCTGGATCTGTTTTTTTTTTTTTTTTAACGAACGGCTACATTTATTTAGTTTTTTTTTATGGACTGTGAGAACATTGTACTTTGGGCAATAAAATGAACAATAAAAAGTTAAAATGATTATATTGCTCAAATTAAGACGATTGAATGTCTGTATAGGCTAGCCTACAGTATTTCTGCTCTTTGAAAGTAAAACACATAGCCTTACATGCACAGGGTTCAGGAGAAATGTTTTAGTGTGGTTTTAGTGGTACAATATTTATATTTATTGTCTTTCATGTCCATTTATAGTCTTTACACATCAGCTTGGATACTTGCATGGTTAAAAAACTGCTAATTTCAAGACGTTGACGTCACGTCATGTCGTCACCTGGGTCAACCCGCTCGGTCAGACGCTCAAAAGTACAACACGTTCGGATAGAATGTTTGATTTTGGCACGGAACAAGCGCCATAGTGGCGACGGAGCTGAGAAAGGTTTTTTTTTACTTTGGATCTGAATAACGTACACGTGGATAAACTTGTATATAAACGTCTGGATAACGTACGTGTGAATAAACGTGTGGAGAAACGTCTGGATAACGTACGTGTGGACGTACGTGTGGATAAACGTCTGGATATTAGCCTAATACTTAGGCTAAATTCTATCATATTGTACCTTTTTAATTTGGAACATGATCATAACACACACTGTTTTTGTGGGTTTACAACACCGTATACACTATATAAATCTCATTTATATGTATTCATTTATAGGTCTATATTTATTTATGTGTGTGTGTTTAATATAGGTAATATTGCTGCCTAGGTAAATCAAAAACCGAAGAAAGTTTAAAAAAGAAAGGTAGCCTATTTATTTATTTTTTAACTGGTCATTGACTGATTTTAATTGACCTGTTAAATGAATGTTAATGTAAATAACATTCTGTTTGTCTGTTCTGTTTATTCTGCATGTCTCGTCAATCAAACATCTGATTCAGATCAGGTAATAGGGAGTTTATATAGGAGACATGTTACAGTTTTTTACAATCACTTTGTTACTATTCTCAGAACCTTGGTGTCATTTTTCACAACTCTGGACACAAAACTCACAACCAATGTTTTTCAAAACTCTAACCCTTTTCTTAATTGCTTGGATACAATACACATAAAACTTAGATCATTTGTTCATTCAACAAAAATCACCTGTTCAATATGACACGACTTAACATCAAAGTACTACTATTTCAAAAGGCAATTCACACATTACATTTCAAATAAAAAGTGTTTATTCATTTCCTTACAATGATCTAACTATCAGCTGATACAACTGCTCAAAATGATAAGTAACTGTTGCATTACTCATAATACATAGTTGTATGGAAACAGACACACAATCTTCCGTGTTTACAGTAAATCATGAAAGTTTCAAGATAATGAGATTCCTTGTCACCACCAATTAGCGTGAAGCATGAACCAATTAGACTACAATATCCATGGATGATGCCTACAATATTTTATATTTTTGCTTTGAATCCAATAAATCTATGTTGTGATTATACTGTAGTGTTTTGCATCAATATATTACACACTTTGTTCAATGATTCCACTATGTGTATTCTCTCTACTACTGCAGTACTTTTACAGAGATGTATTTACTGTACATGTAGACCATAATGAATCCTGTATCACCTATTTGTTCTACAATATTTAATGATTGTACGAACAATGACACAGTGAAACTATGGGTTGCTTGTGTGTGGGTGACCTATAGTTATGTTTCAATGGTATTTCACAGTTAATTTGTTTTTTGAACCAATGATTGTGCAAGTGCAAGATTTATTTAAAGATGTGAATGCACAATGCAATGTTTTGAACCTTAGCAAGTGATAACCGTTTTGAGTTTTGTGTCTAGAGTTTTGAAAAATGGTATCAAGGTTCTGAAAATAATAGCAAAGTGATTGTAAAAAACTGTAAATATGTAGTGCTGGGTGACTTCAGGACTCAGGGCTGGGAATCCCTGTTCTACTGCACCAGCCCAACAAGCATATAGTCTGGGATAAATATGCAGGGCAATGTACAACACTGTGTTTGAATGTATTCAATTCAATTCAATTCAATTCAATTCAAGTTTATTTGTATAGCGCTTTTCACAATACACATTGTCTCAAAGCAGCTTTACAGAAAGTGCATTTCAGAAATGTACAAAGAAAAATACAGTTAGTTAATCATGTATAAATTTAGGCATAACATATCGCCGGTGTTTAGTCGTCTCTTCACAGGCGTTTAGTCGTCTCTCCACCGGCGTTTAGTCGTCTCATCACAGGTGTTGGGGCATCTGAAGTCTTCGTGAGAGGCTGGATACAAACTGGAGCTGACGAACGCTATTTACCTCGGGACTAGCGTCCCGAGATAACAGCAGAAAGACAGATGGGAAATAATTAGCATAGCTGATGTTCATAATATTAATGCATTCGAACTGATTCAGAAGTAGTATAAAAGGTAAGCATTAAGTGAATGCTTGGTTAAAGAGATGCGTCTTTAATCTAGTTTTAAACTGGGACAGCGAGTCTGAGTCTCGAACAATATCAGGAAGGCTATTCCAGAGTTTAGGAGATAAATGTGAGAACGCCCTCCCTCCTTTAGTAGACTTAGATATCCTAGGAACGACCAGAAGCCTCGAATTTTGTGATCTTAAAGAGCGTGATGGATTGTAGGGCGATAGAAGGTCTGTTAAATACACAGGAGCTAAACCATTTAGAGCTTTATAAGTCAATAGTAATACTTTGTAATTGATACGGAACTTAATAGGTAACCAGTGTAGAGATGTTAAAATTGGTGTTATATGATCATATTTTCTTGATCTAGTAAGAACTCTAGCGGCTGCATTTTGCACTAACTGTAGCTTGTTTATTGAGGATGCAGGACAACCAGCTAATAAAGCATTACAGTAATCTAGTCTCGAGGTCATGAATGCATGAACTAACTTTTCTGCATCTGAAACAGATAGCATGTTACGTAGCTTAGCAATGTTTCTAAGGTGGAAAAAGGCTGTTCTTGTAACATATGATATATGATTTTCGAAAGTCAAGTTGCGGTCTAGCATAACACCCAGATCTTTTACTGTAGTGGATAAAGTAACAGGACATCCTTCTAAATTAAAGTTGTATTGTAAGGGATTTTGTGGGTAGTTTTTTGGACCAATAAGTAATACCTCCGTTTTATCTGAATTTAATAGCAGGAAATTACACGTCATCCAGCATTTTATATCTTTTAGACACTCTGTCAAGTTAGATAAGTTAGTGTTTTCATCTGGTCGTGATGAGATATATAATTGAGTGTCATCAGCATAACAGTGAAAATTAATTCCATGTTTTCTTATAATATTACCAAGTGGCAGCATATATATTGAGAATAGCAGAGGGCCTAGGACAGATCCTTGCGGCACTCCATAGTCTACTGATGTTATCTTTGATTTTTCCCCATTTAAACAGACGAAATGGTAACGGTCTGATAAGTACGATCTAAACCAGCTTAATGCCTGTCCCTGGACACCAGTGTAGTTTTGTAGTCGATCTAAGAGTATTTTATGATCTATAGTGTCGAACGCAGCACTAAGATCAAGTAGAACTAGTATTGAGATACAGCCTTGGTCAGAGGCTAAGAGTAAATCATTTGTAATTTTAACTAGCGCAGTTTCTGTGCTATGATGCGGTCTGAATCCCGACTGAAATTTTTCGTAGATATCATTTTCTTGCAAGAAAGAGTATAATTGAGCGGACACAATTTTTTCTAGTATTTTAGACATAAATGGAAGATTTGAGATGGGTCTGTAATTTGCTAGGTTATTTGGATCTAATTGCGGTTTCTTAATGAGAGGTTTTATTACTGCCAGCTTGAATATTTTTGGAACGTGACCTAAAAATAAAGACGAGTTAATAATATTGAGAAGAGGCTCTTCCACTACAGGTAACACTTCTTTAAGTAGTTTAGTGGGTATTGGATCTAATAAACATGTTGTTGGTTTAGATGCAATGATAAGTTTATTTAGTTCTTCCTGTCCTATAGTTGTAAAGCGGTGTAGTTGTTCTAGAGGGGCCATAATTGAGGCAGAGTCATAAGACACCATAGAGGATTGTACATTTACAATTGTGTTTCGGATGCTTTCTATTTTCTCATTGAAGTAATTCATAAAATCATTACTACTATATTGTAACGGAATATTTTGCTCTGGAGATGTCTGATTATTTGTTAGTCTAGCCACGGTGTTAAATAAAAACCTTGGATTATTTTGGTTATTTTCAATTAGTTTGCGGATATGCTCAGCCCTGGCTGATTTTAGAGCCCTTTTATAACGTGACATACTGTCTTTCCACGCGATTCTGAAGACCTCTAAATTAGTTCGTTTCCATTTACGCTCTAAGTTACGAGTTTCTCTCTTGATAGCATGCGTAGCACTGTTGTACCATGGTGTTTTAGTTTTCTCTCTAACCTTTTTTAATCTAATTGGTGCAACAATATCTAGTGTACTAGAGAAAATGTTGCTCATACTGCTAGTCATTTCCTCTAGTTCATCTGTTTGTTTGGGTTTACTGAGCAGCTGAGATAGATCAGGTAAGCTATTTGAGAATCTATCTATAGTGGTTGGAAGGATTGTTCTGCCTGGTCTATAACGTGGTGCAACATGACAAATTTCAGCAGTGCGTATTATGCAAGTTACCATGTAATGATCAGTGAGATCGTCACTTTGCGGTATAATATCTATATCGGTTGGATCGGTTCCATATGAAATAATTAAATCTAGTGTATGATTTAGACGATGAGTGGGACCACTGACGTTTTGCTTCACCCCAAAAGAGTTTAATAGATCTGTAAACGCAGCCCCTAACGCATCATTTGTATTATCTACGTGTATGTTAAAGTCGCCAACAATTATTGCTTTATCGACATTGACCAATAGGTCTGAGAGAAAGTCTGCAAAATCTTTTAGGAAATCAGCATATGGCCCTGGAGGTCTATATACGGTAGCCATGGCTAGAGATAATAAGGATTTCTTTCTTACATCTAAGAGCGTAACATTTAGCACAAGTACTTCAAACGAATTAAACCTATGACAAGTTTTCTGAGTAACATTAAGAATATCTCTATAGATTGTTGCAACACCGCCGCCACGACCGATCAGACGGGGCTCATGCTTATAACAGTATCCTGGTGGAGTAGACTCATTTAGACCGAAATAATCATTTGGTTTAAGCCAGGTTTCAGTAAGGCACAGAACATCGAAATTATTATCTGTGACCATTTCATTTACAATAACCGCCTTAGGTGTGAGCGATCTAATGTTTAGAAGACCTAGCTTTAGAAATTGTTTTTGTTCACTGATATTTAGATTTTCTGGTTTAATTACAATAATATTCTTGCTAGATCTTACAGTAGATTTGTTGTTTGGCTTCACTAAGCGGGGAATAGACACAGTTTCTATATAATGTTCTACATTGGTACTTATATCAATTAAGTTGGGACAGCAAAGACTATGATTTGGACTTTGACTTACTAGTCAGATGGTGTGTAGCGTCTTGGAGATGTTGTCCGACAGAACAGCCGCTCCGACTCTGCTGGGGTGCAGACCATCAGGACGGAAGAGCCTAGGTCGCTCCCAAAACAGATTCCAATTATTTACAAAGAGCAGTTTCTGTTCATTACACCATGACATTAACCATTCATTTAAAGCAAATAATCTACTAAACCTTTCTTGTCCAAGTCGGTACGTGGGAAGCGGTCCAGACACGACGATCGTTGCTCTAGGCGATGTGCTGCGTACCGTCTCGATCAGGCTCCTGTAGTCCTTCTTCAGAACCTCCGTCTGCCGCAGCCTGATGTCATTCGTCCCCGCGTGCAGCACGACAGCTCCGACGCGCTCGTCACCGTTCAGGATCTCGGGAACCTGCGCAGCGACATCAAGAACACGAGCACCAGGAAAGCAGTGAGTGCGCACCTTACCTTTACCCGAGGTAGCACGGACATGGCGGACCATGGAAGTGCCGATGATCACGGCGTCGTCGCGTTCCGACTCGCGAAGAGGGGAGAAGCGGTTCCGGGTGGAGATCTCGAAGACCGGGAGGGGCGGAGAGGTTCTTGCTCTGGTCCTGGCTCGTGTCGTGACCCAGGGTGCAGGAGTGATTGAAGGCAGAGATGATCGCGTCCTCCTGGGCAGAGAAACGCACGGAGTAGACGAAGTCGGAGTCAAAGTCACAAAGTTACTAACCACTGACTTGTGAGCATCGGCGCGTGATGTTTCAAGCGCTGATTGCCGATCTCGCAGCTCGGCTTGCTTCTCCAGCAGAACACGAATCTGCTTCTCCACCGACTCCAGCTCCAATCGTACCGAAATCAGCTCGAATGTGTCCTCACCTGCACTCAGAGGTAACGTTAGACACACATCCGATATGTTCGCCATTATAACAGATGAACAGTAAATTAGTAGTAATAGTAATCAGTAAAGCAATCCGATTGTTTTTTGTTTTTTTTATAAGGAATAGTATCGAGGATAAGTTCACATGATATAAAAATAGAAAGTGCCTGTTTATAATTGAGTGGTAAAGAAGAAAATCAAGGATTAATGAATCAATTCGACGGAGCTCCAAACACAAACACAGACCGCACGCGCATGTGCTTATGCCCCGTTGATGCAGGCTCTAAGCACAATCAACGTGTGTCTGTACTTTCAGAGAAGCTTTCAGAGAAACGGGTCTAAAATGAGACGCTCGAGGCCACGCGTGAAATGCTAGCGGGCTAAAGGCTAGTAGCCGAGATTCGGAAAGTTGGATCTAAGTAGCGATATCAAAGCAATCCGATTGTTTTTTATAAGGAATAGTATCGAGGATAAGTTCACATGATATAAAAATAGAAAGTGCCTGTTTATAATTGAGTGGTAAAGAAGAAAATCAAGGATTAATGAATCAAATCGACGGAGCTCCAAACACAAACACAGACCGCCTGGCAAATAATCAGGGCAATTTTGCTGTAGTAGGTTGCTGTAGTAATGTACTGTGAATGTATAATTTTTCACCTCTTCTAAAAATAAGAAACATTTTCTTGGTCTTGTCACCAAACTCTTTCTGAAGCTCACTTAGACACAGTCCAGTGTTTCCTAACCCTGAACACAAGGGTGTGTGTGTGTGTGTGTGTGTGTGTGTGTGTGTGTGTGTGTGTGTGTGTGTGTGTGTGTGTGTGTGTGTGTGTGTGTGTGTGTGTGTGTGTGTGTGTGTGTGTGTCTCCAGGAACAGGTTGGGAAACAGCCTTTTTTATAAGGTAAAATACAGTCCCTAAAAATGTCTGCAAATAAATATGACAATCATGAAGGGAGTGCAATGTGATAGTTTACTGTGTACAATATGTAGGCCTACATTTCTCTCATCTTACATCAAGTAACCATTAGTGTGTAGTAGGCCTACTGTAAGTGTACAATATTTGTGTAAGATTTTGTTTTATGTCTCTCAAGTATTTGTATGTTAATAACCCTTGAACAACAAGGGATAGAAACAAAATGATTGTTGTTCCCCTGAATCATTGAACCGAGTCGTTTGAACGAAACGGTTGAGTCAAAGATTCAATGGCCCATTCATAAACATCTGTCTCATTCTTGAATGAATCAGCCGTTTGAACGAATCGTTTGACTGAATGAATCAATGACTCGCTCATTAAGACGGTCGCCTGCCGCCACCTACTGGAGGTTTATTGTTATGTTATAAAATAACATTCGTTCCAACATTTCTTATTTTTATGTTTAAATCAATTTCATAACATTATTTTATGCAATTGTAATTTCTCAGTGTAAATGATTTAATTTGATCAGCTCTACCTAAGGCAACAGATATGTCTTATTATTCTAAATAATTGAATTTATTGATAAAATTTAGGAATTTAACATGAAAGATGAAGCATACATTTAATAAGATTGGGGAAGAGGATGCCCTTTAAAGGTGCAGATATTACAATATGCCGATTTAAATATCAAAGCTGATTGAACACATGAGAATATTGCTTCAGAATAAATTAACACACAAAAACAAAACAAAAATCTGGACAAATCAACTTTTTACATGGACAAGTGAATGAGAATGAGAGTGTGTATATATATATATATATATATATATATATATATATATATATAATATATATATATATATATATATATATATAATATATATAGCCTATATAAAACACAATAAAGGAAAGGGAAAAAGCCAAAAAGCATAATATTAGCACTTTAAGTAAAAATCTATCTACATTTGCCGTTTTAAACCTAAAATCAAATGCAGAAGAACATCGCAACTTTCATCACAACTTTTTAGAAAAGCGGCCGCAACATCAGGCATTTTAGGCCGCAACAATCACAAAAAAGGCCTGCGAAATCCTGGTAGCATTGGTCTATCTGACTCACTGCTGAAATGACACAGAAAAACAACATAAATGAATAATAAATTGTCTTACCGTTTTCGGTGCGTTTCTTTTGTAGAACACAGGATCTGCGTAAGTGATCTCGTCTTCATGAGTCTCAACTGTTTCAACAACAATAATAGATGCATTAAAACTACAAAACTCAATACTAATTAGATCTGGTTCTTTACAACATGTGTGTTTTTATTATTACGGCTGTCAAAGTTAAAGGCAAGGCAAGTTTATTTATAGCACATTTCATACACTATGGTAATTCAAAGTGCTTTACACAGAAGGGAATTAAAATAATCACTGAATAAAAGCAAAGAAAATTAAAACAGTTATAAAAGGAATTAAGAGAGATATAAAGATGATACAGTTATAAAATGAATTAAAAGAGTAAAAAGATGATACATAAATGTCTCATCATCGGTGTATCATATTTTTAGATTTTATATTTTTACTGTGAGATTTTCCCATGGTGATTACACTGTCTGTGGTGTTTTTTCGGCGCGCATAAGAAATCTGTTTGCCATCTCCAATAGAGCCGATTTTTCCCTAAAATCGGACAGGAGGAGCTCTAGGACTGACTCACGGGGTAACCTCGGGTTCATCAGTCCAAACCCCAAAAACCAATTTTTTCAGAAGCTCTAAAATGGAATCGACCCACAGAACCTTGAGTTTAATTACACATCAAACTCACTACTCCACCACAGACCCTGGCCATCAAATGTAAAGCATAAATGCAAACATTTCATTAAACATTTAACACTGCCGTTTTTAAAAATGACATTAACAAATTTAATTTGACCCCAAAGATTTGTCCGGAAGCTCGAATTGAGTTAATCTTGTCCACACCCCACAGAACCTCGAGTTTAATAACACGTCAAACTCACTACCCCACCACAGACCCAGGCCATCATGCACACATTTCATTAAATATTTAACATGGCTGTTTCTAAAAATGGCATTAACAAATTTTATTAAACTAAATTTAAAGTGAACCATCACTTGATGCACATAATGTATAAATCAAACAAAGGCAGGGTGTTTAACAAAAGCTAAGTCAAATGCATCTTTTGTATGGTGAAATTGATGCTCAACAATTTCAACAAAGTAATTAATAACATATTTTAACTTGAGCACCAGCTGCATCTTTACATGTAAAATTAAATTCTTAAAGTTCCTACAATATAAATTATATTTTGGGCTATCAGTTGACTAGAGTATATTTTAGGGTATAAAGTTTTGTTTATTATAATGTTTAAAAGCTGTATGTAACACTTGCCTTCTCTGGCAATTTTTCTACATTTCTTGCAGATGCAGAAGATCCCGAATACAGCAACAATCATCAGAGATCCAGCAGAGATCAACACTATCAGAAACACTGAGACTGGAGGATCTGGAGGAACTAAAGGAGAGGAAAAGAGAGACAGTTATTAGTGTAAGTGAATGCATCAGTCTGATCTACAACAGAAGACAGAGATCAGGTCAGTAAATACACACATATATCATCAGTGCTGTGGTACCTGCACATGTGTGGCAGAGTGTGTTGATGTCCAGATGTGTGGTCTGGTTGCTGATGGGATTGTTCAGCACACAGCTGTAGGTGTTTTTATCCTGATATTCCACCTCCAGAGGTAGAGAGAGACTGATGCTGAGATCACACACACTGATGCTGGACAATACACTCATTCCTGCGTACCAGGAGAGAGTCGCATCACACACTCTCAACACTGATGAACACACCAATGAACATGATGATGATGAAGAAGAACACTGTGAAGAGTTACTGATGATGACAGGAACAGGCAGACGAGCTGGAAAACATGAGAGAATGAAGATAAATATGGTTAAATCTAAACATCAATCTTATTTTGTCTGAAGTGTGTTGACTGTCAGTGTACCTCAAATGATGAAATGATTAAATATTTCAGTGTATAAATATTTAAAAAAAACATTCTGGGTTATTTTTAAGTTAAGCTCAATCTAATGCAATTTTGACAATGTTGATTGCCACAAAAATGATTTTCCATTTGTCCACCAGAAGTGCAAAAATCTATGTTACAGTGAAGCGCTGAATGGTGTGGAAGCTTGTTTCCGCCACGGAATAAAAACAATGTAAAATCATTTTTCTCTCGCAATTGTGAGTTTATATCTCGCAATTCTGAGAAAAAAAAAATCTGAATTGTACAATTAAACGGGGCAATTACCTTTTAAATTTTTTATTAAGTGGCAGAAACAAGTTGTCATAGAAAGGGGACGATTTCACATGTAAATGTTAAAAAACTCCACAAGTTGTGAACAATATGTCTGTTAACATGGTTTTAGTATGAAAAACCACTTGCTAATCTTTTGCCCCGACAATACACCATAAACCTTAAACTGCCTTTAAAGATGCTGAAGTGTTTCTGAAGTTTCCTAAATCCTCCAAATATTGGCCTCATTCATGTACATTATCAGTGCCTCGCCGTAACCCCCAAATGAGAGATGAGTGTAAATTATTCTGTGTGATAACTCACACAATGCTACAAATGCTGTGGATTGAGCTTAATTTATGTAAAGGATGATTTATCTCTACTCACCATAGACGGAAACACTGAATGTTTTTATTGTCAGTTTCACTTCATTTATCTCTAGTGTATAAACTCCAGTATGTTCAGTTCTGGTGTTTGTGATGGTTAGAGATCCAGTTTGATGATCCAGCTTCAGTCTGTCTCTGAATCTCCCATCAGGAACATCATAATATGTGGAGGAGATTTGGGTCTCTTTGCTGATTTTAGCTATCTGAGAGTTTTCATCTCCATATTTCCACAGTATGTCTTGTTCTTCACATATTTTAACATCAGTGTTTAGAGTAACAGAATCTCCCTCTATCACTGACACTGACTGTATTTCATTTGTTTCGGCAGCAAACACACCTGAAGAACATGCACAGAAAAAGAACAGATTAAAGCTTCTGTTAGTTTACAAAGCTTGAAATCAGTTTGTAACCTTTAATAGCAACAAAGACACAAAACAATATGAAAAGTCACAAATTGACCATTTTGAGGGAAGCAATAATGTGATATTTAAAATTATTTAAAAAATAAATAAATAATAATAATTACAGCTTGAAAGTTCAATTATATGTTGCCTATGTATCCAATACATTTATTATTATTGAATTCCCGTTATGTTTATAGTTGTCTATGAATATGATTCCTGCAGAATAATTAAATGATTTAAATTATGTTTTTAAAAATTGCTGGTGATGATTTGCTTTTGTAATCATTGAAATTAAAATACCTAAAACAACAAGAGAGATTTGATCACATTGGATGAAAATAATCTAATTTGAACCACCGCAGAAGTTTATTAGTCTAAAATGTAAAAAAAAAAAACACAAATATGTTTATAACTTACCGATCAAACGGCAGAAGCACAAACAGAACAAAATAAACACGTGAAACATTTTCAGCTGTTCAGTGAAACGCCTGATCTAATAAGACTATCAATGAAAGCACAACAGATCTTAAACACAAGCTTGTGAATCCTCCCCGACAGTCTGACCCTCTTAATACACACACACACACACACACACACACACATTCCTATATGCCCAATTTACATTTACAGAAGATTAAACATTATTTAAAAAATCTGCTGATACTCAAGGTCCCAGCATGCACCGCGGCAGGAATAAATGATGTGGATACTGATATTCCAACTTTAATTTAATAATTGTTTTAATAAATTTAGAATTATGCATTAAAATTGCACAATTAGTTGCCTGTTAAATATGTAAAAATAGGAGAATATTGTCTGAATATTGGATAAATGACTTTTCATGGTAAAATAAAGACTAAGTCTATAGTGAATTTAATATTGTATTTTTATTTTCTTCAGTTCGCAATTTTAGTATATATCTGGAAAAGCAGTTAAAAGCGTGTCTGATCTCACAGGTTTGGTGAAGTTTTGCCTCTGAGTCACACTGAAACTGCTGCGGTCGGGTTTCTCCACAAATGTGGTTTGATCTGTTGGTGGACAAACATCTTAGGTGAGAAAATGGCCGTTCAGAGCTGGTGTGTTTAGTTTGCAAGCGAAGAGCTTCTTCCTGTCATGCTTTTAATCTACACAAACATGTTGAGCATGCTGAGAAACTGAGGGACAAAAGCAATAAATACACAATGGTCATATAACACTGCCATTCAATAGTTTATCTTGTTAAAGTTACTATTTTTTGTTAATTATTTTTATACTTTTATGTCACGTTAGTAATAAAAAACACCACATAAAAACTTTTTTTACATTCTCAGACGGGATCTCTGAACATCACAAACACCAGAAACACAGACTCTGGAGAATATAAACTACAAATCAACAATAGAATCAAAGAGATTCAGTGTTTGTCATTAGTAAGAGTAATTTAGTCATTCCATGCATTTTCCTTTAAGGAATGTTAAAATACAGTTTAGTATTTTGAAATCAATGATGTTTTTGCTAAAATTGGCTTTGAAACTATTTTCATTTAGAAATTGCTACAAAAAATGTCACAAATAATTACAAATAGCACAATAGGTGAGTAACATATTGAATTAATGTGAAATTTTTAAGAAGAAATTATGAAACAGTCTTTTTTTACACTCAAAATCATACTTTGAATAATATTGTTTACGCTGTACTGTAGAGCCCAAGCCCTGACTTACAGCCCCAACTCATGTAATCTAGTGTTGGACGCACATCCTGATGGGTCACACACATCATCAGTATAATAGCGTTTCCTGTTGAGCTCACAGTGATGATGCTGTTCTTCAAAAACACACCAGGGGCCTGTTCTTCGTACGTTGCTTAAAACATCAGAGATCAAACGAGACATCCAAGATAATATCATCGTGCTCATCATGATCCGGCTAATTGGGTTCTTCGAACACACCTGTCGGTTATGATTAGTATAGCTGGATTGGGTAATTGAGATAATTGCGCGTTCATGCGCTGGGTTAAAAGGGGATATGTGTCGATAGTAGAAACATTGATCAGCAACGCTGCTATTGGCTGTTCACCGTGGCCAAAGAGCGCGCTCAGTTTTTTTCTCCACAGAAGAGCAAGAGTTATTGCTTGAAGGATATGCTGAATTTGAAAACTTAATTAAAACGCCAGGGAACACCTTAAAGTGTGCAAAAGCCAGGAGAGAGGGCTGGCAAAAAGTAGCAGACAAATTGAGTTTGTAGTTAGATGTTTTTATCACTTATTACAGTATATATTTTTATATTTTAATAATTTCTAAATAATTAATAACTTTGTTCATTGTAATGTCAGTCGCCACCCACTACTAGAACATAGGAACAAGTAAAAGTGAAGTAGGCCTACTAGAATATTCTACATAATAGAAATTTTTTACTACTTATACTAATCTCTTTTAAAAAGGGCACTGTTAATAAATGTTTGCCTGTTTATAAAAGCAACCAAGAAATAAAAAGAAAAGAAAAACAAACAGGCGGTGGTCCTGCACCCCCACATTATACCCAGGCAGAAGAGCTGGCCCTTGGGTTAAATGTGAACCTTGTAGAGGGAATCCCTGGGTTCAGCTCTTCCTCAGACCCACAGCCAGAGGCCAGGAGCAGCAACACCTTCACTGGTAAATGAGCTTTAAATGATCCTAGTACACTGTAAAATACTTTGTTTCTGCATTAAATTAAGTAGGCCTATAATCCAAATGGCTGTCTGTCATATCAGCTGTTAAAACTAGTAATGAATTGCTTTGACTTGTGAAAGTCTACATGTGTTACTGTGAAACTAAACTACATAGTTAATGTAAAAAAAAGATGTAGCCATGAGTTATTGATCACATTTCCCCCCAGTGTACTTCATTGTAATGCAAATGTGTTCTGTAATGCAAAAAGCTGTTCAACTCAGACATTTATTTAAAGGGGTGATGAACTGAGAAATCAAATTTTCCTTGAGCTTTTGACATCTAAGAGGTCATCATATTATAAGAATATCCTGTAAGTTTTCAGAACTGAAAACGTCCTTGTTAGTCCAATAAATGCTTGTATTGACACCAGCCTCTACGGTGGCCGATAGAGCTCAACGTGCTGCAAACTAAAGAAGACTCATACAAATAGAAAAAAAACGCATGCAAATAGAAAAAAACATCTGCAAATTAAGAAAAACATCTTCATCAGTTCCACAACACACGTGTGCTCCAAGTACTCACAACACAACCAAATACAGAAACGCGCTGCAAACGTTCACAACACAACCAAATACAGAAGCTGCAAGTAACACCATAGACAGTAAAAGAAATGGACACAGCAACCCCGTTGATTTCAATGGAGAGAGTTGAAGCTCAACATGGGCACTCACTTCCTGATAGCCAAGCGTACTGCGCATGCTCAAACTGAGCTTGACGCGTGAGCAACCTGACTGACAGTTGTACGTCTTCTAGTAGCGGTGCCAAGAGGAATCTGAATCATTCCCTTCCGAATCTTGCAGAGCCGGAGATCGTGAGTATTACCTGTTCATGAGCTCGCAGCAGGAGCAACTTTATGACTCTCTATGGGCTTCTCCCTTGACTTTATGCCTCCACGTTCCCCCGATTGCGCGCGAGCTTCTACTTCTGTCTATATACGGTCATTGATCTTAGGTGCGCCAGAGAGTCGCGGGGTTATGAAGCAGTCGTTAGCCTATTTTTTACAAAAGCAGCTTCTACGGGGCCATAATGTAAGATACACAGTAATGGAGTCTTTTATACATTGTCGTGTTTCTTTAGAAATAAATAATGGACAAATGGAGTCTTTGGACGCCTCAGATATAAAGTTATTCGCTGTCAAATTGACGCCAAAATGAATGGGAGTCAATGGGATGCTAACAGCAGGTGATAGCCAGCTACAATGGCGGCCCCCAGAGGCAGCTTCAACTTCCGGCTGATGGATTACCCCCTTGAGTAACACAGACCACAACGGAAATGTTTCCGGGGAACCAAATAAGTGACGGACCCGGCTGGGACGTGCTTATTGCTGGTGAGCATCCCTATGCCCTACTCCCTTCGAAGGGCAGACGGCAGAGCTCTTCAAGTGGGACTTTGGAGTGAGCATGGCACTAGTGTGTCATTTATGTAGCCGTTTGGAACGTACTTGATGAAGGGAGTGAGGAAAGACAACGTAATTTCCAATGTAGAATTATTTTTACCAAGTATGTTCCTATGACAACGCAGCACGTTGTCCATCAGCTGAACTGCTGTTCTGGCGACAGAAATATAATATATATATATATATATTTTTTTTTTTTACTTTACAAAAAAACTGTTAAAATATGCGTTTTATATATCCGTTATATCTGTGTCAGTGTCTCAACTTTAAACCTTTGGACCAAACATTACCTAACATTTCTTATGAAACTTTTCTTTATGAAACTTTAAACATAACATGAAACAATTTGTAGTGTAACTGATGTATAGATTAATATCTTGCCTTCATGTTCTTCTTTATCTTTTTTATTTATTTATTTTATTTTTCAGATCATTGTTCTTTTCTCATTTGTATTCTGATGACATTGAACATATTGTTAACACATGTTGTATTTTGTATACAAGTTGTATGTCATAATAAATTGAATCTCTGTGTTTTGTGGGGAAAAAGTTAAAAGAAATAAAATAAAATAAAGTAGAATTTTGAGCTGTAAGCAAGGAGTATAGAGGAACTATAAATTATAATATAATAATATTATTTATATACAATATTATTTTAATATTATAGTTTATTTATAAAAAATATATAGGCTTTCACTTCGTCAATAAATGTATTTTTGCTGTAAGCACGTCCCAATATTTGGTTCCCCGGAAACATTTCCGTTGTGGTCTGTGTTACTTGCAGCGCGTTTCTGTATTTGGTTGTGTTGTGAACGTTTGCAGCGCGTTTCTGTATTTGGTTGTGTTGTGAGTATTTGGAGCTCGTATGTTGTGAAACTGATGAAGATGTTTTCTTAATTTACGGGTGTTTTTTTCTATTTGCATACATTTTTTTTCTATTTGCATGCATTTTTTTCTGTTTGCATGCGTTTTTTTCTATTTGCATGCGTTTTTTTCTATTGGCACGCGTCTTTTTTAGGTTGCAACACGTTGAGCTCTCACGGCCACCGTAAGCCTTAGCAAAGACTCGTTTTTCAAAGTGGGGAACTTTGACGTCAAAGAGGATAAAACACCACCCCCACAGAAGAAGATCAACGCCTACTTCAACACGGCCGGTTTAGCCCTGCCCACCGATTCGCGCATACCGCACGCGTTAACAGCGCAGGAGCAGTGCATATGGTGAGCGGAAGCAGGACACGCGGTTTCAGAATGCTTGTAGACACTAGACAGCCACTCTGAAGCTCCCAGAGGCAATCCTAAAATAGTCAAAAAGTTGAGACAGGACCCATCGTCAAAATTTCTAAGTCCACCACTCTAGTTCATCCAAAACAAACTAGAAAATAGACTCAAAGTCTTAAATACCGGAATTATCCTTTAAAGGGACACTTCACCCATTTGCATTAAAGGGCACCTATTATGCAAAATTCACTTTTACATGGTGTTTGAACATAAGTGTGTTGGCAGTGTGTGAGCAAAACCATCCTAGAATGATAAAAATCCACCCAGTGGTTTTTTTTACAATCTCAATAAATCAAGCACTGTCTCAGAACGAGCTGACCTGAGATTCAGCGCTTTGTGACGTAGAATTGGGCAAGCCCCACCGACGTGGTTTGATTGACACTGTGGTTTTGGCATAGACCCCGCCCTCGGTGATCTGTACACCGTCCTCCATTGTTTTTAACGACAGCCGGTAATGTCTCCTAAGAAACATAAGCGTTCTGTTGTGGGATGTAATAATGTACATAGTAGTTTTCACTTACTTCCGACATCAGAGCCACTGAAAACGCAGTGGATGGATTTTATTTACGAAGGAAAGGCGCCACTAAAACTTCCAAAAATACGTTTATGTTTATGCAAATAATTTTCTGACTGACTGTTTTGTGAACGAGGGTCAATTCAAAGCAGGTCTTGCTTTAAAGTTAATCCTCAAGTGTGGATCGTTGCCTAGCCTACTGTTCGCGATCCATGTCACCTCCAGAAGAAGTAAGTGTATTTTATGATTTTTGAGCAAACAGTCATTTCAGTCTATGTCAGCCAATTCAACAACAAATGCGTCTAAAGTTGTTGTCGTCGTCGTATGTCTGTGTAACTGATATATAATTTAAACCTTGTTTGTAGTGTCTAACCACACGTTTATAAATATATATTTTAAAATGGTAAATGGTAAATGGACTGCATTTATATAGAGCTTTCATAGACCCAATGGCCACCAAAGCGCTTTACAATTTTTGCCTCTCATTCACCCATTCACTCACACATTCATACACCGACGGCGGTGTCAGCCGTACAAGGCGCCAGCCAGCTCGTCGGGAGCAGCCGGGGTTAGGTGTCTTGCTCATGGACACCTCGACACTTGGTCAAGTGGAACCGGGGATTGAACCACCAACCTTCCGGTTTGTAGACAATCTACATGAACCACTTAGCCACTGCCGCCCCAAATTTAAAGATATTGTAACGTTATTAAAAACTGAGTATGTTCTGTAGCCATCTTCTCACATAAGCACCTGCTGTACGACAAGTAATGTAAACATGACGCAACAGGTCCCTCCATAAATGTAATTTCGTTTGTACGTAGCAAACGTTATCACAGTATTTGTGTTTGTAGTTTCAAAAAAATGCGCCAACGTTATCACACTTTGTGTGTGTCTGTGTGTGTTGCTCATCCATACTTGCAAAGGGGACGCGATTACAACTCTATAAGTACATAAATGTATCAAATAACCATTCCGAGATGTCCTGGGGCCTGTTTCAGAAAGGAGGTTAAGTGAAAACTCTGAGTATGTTAACCCTGAAATGAGGGAAACTCTGGGTTTTCCGTTTCAGAAAGGGAGGTAAGTCAAACCTGAGAAAGCAGAGTAAGTCAAGCCCGTTTCTGAAAGAGAGGTAACTTATACTCAGAGTCAGTTACCATGGTAACTTACTCTGTGAACCTAACCTGGTCAGGAGCAGGTTTTCTTCAGTAAACCCAGAGATTATTGCGGTCTCCTCCCCTTTTTTAAAGAGGAAGTGGTGTTTAAACACCAACAATAATACTAAAATGTATTTAAACATTCTTTAAGGAATATATATATATTGTTTGTTCATGGTTTAATTGACTAAATCTGTTTTGAGCACTTTGCCAAAAAATAAAAGGATTAAAACGTTTGCTAAACTTTTATTTGATTACCACCGTTTTTGATTATATATATATTTGTATTAAATCATTAAAAAATGAATCAAATAAGAATAAACATTTCATAGAACTCAATTATTTTTAAGTTATTAATGCTAAAAATTAAGTTGTTAAACTAATTCATAATCAATTATTGAAATTAGTTGTTTAGATATGTTTTATTGAACAAATGTTTACTTTATTTAACTGTCATTTTAACTGATGATAATAATAACTGTAATTTAATAATGCAGTTTATATATTTAATAATTGTTTAATACCATAAACCGTGATATTTTCTGAGACGGTTATCATACTGTGAAACTCTCATACGTTACAACCCTACATGGGAGAGTCCCCCCCCCCAATTGCCCATTTAATTGCATCATATTTTATTTTAAATTACAGAAGAATTAAGAGTAATTCCTTTAATTAAATTACAATATTTAGATTACTTGGTGTCGGTACACGATCCGTTCTACGCATGCGTAGTAGACGCAGTAGAAAATGCGCATGCGCAAATGATAATTCTGTTTTGCGACGCTGGTTTTGATTTACGACACTGCACGATCTGTTCAACCCATGCGCATATTTGTACCGCGCGCAAAACTTACTTCACTCACAGCGAAAGAAAATGGAGTTCAGCGGAAGAAATGAGCGAAATGAGAAGTTTGCCCTTTACGCTGCCGTTAAACAATATTTGGTTGACGGGTTGGTGGATGCAGCGTTGAAGAAGAAGGTCTCGCGAATGGCTGCAAATTTTGTTATAAGAGGTACGTGAGTGCATAGACATGATCATATAGATAAACGCCCTATCAACCACTACTGCCTATTTGCGCGGTCGAGCAATATGGTATTTTATAAATCACACACTATAAACATAAAGCAGGAACAGGTAGTTGCAGTAAAGTAAGATATTTTAATAAGTTGAAGAAACAATTTATGATTTGTGAAACACACTCACACACAAACAAACAAACACGAACAGACACTCTCTCACACACACTCTCACTCACACACAAACAAACAAACAAACAGGAACAGACACACACAAACCCACTCTCTCACACACAAACCCACTCTCTCACACACAAACTCACTTGCACACTCTCTCTCTCTCTCTCTCTCTCTCTCTCTCTCTCTCTCTCTCTCTCTCTCTCTCTCACTCACTCTCTCACTCACTCACTCACTCACACACACACACACACACACACACACACACACACACACAAACAGACACCCTCTCACACACAAACCCACTCTCTCACACACAAACTCACTTGCACACTCTCTCTCACTCACACACACTCACACACACTCACACACACACTCTCACTCACTCACTCACTCACTCACTCACTCACTCACTCACTCACTCACTCACTCACAAACAAACAGGAACAGACATAAACAGACACCCTCTCACACACAAACCCACCCTCTCACACACAAACTCACTTGCACTCTCTCTCTCTCTCTCTCTCTCTCTCTCTCTCTCTCTCTCTCACTCACACACACACACACACACACACACTCTCACTCTCTCACTCACACACAAACAAACAGACACTCTCTCACACACAAACACACACTCTCTCACTCACAAACACACACTCTCTCACACACAAACACACACTCTCTCACTCACAAACAAACAGGAACAGACACAAACAGACACCCTCTCACAAACAAACACACACTGAAAAAAATGACTTTGTGGGGTGGTAAAATCTATTACATTAATTCATGTAATTTATACATTGTAAAATCAAGATTAAGTTGGAACTATAATTTTTTGAGTAAAATTTACACCATTTATTCATGTAATAACTTAACTGAGAAGAAAGAGTACATTTTATTATATATTTACAAATAGTATTTAATGCTTTATAGTCACACCACATTCACCTAAAAATACTAAGTAAAGTTTAATCTGAAAAGCAAAGTGCGTTTGAATCCGCGCGCGTTTTTTTTTTTTTTTTACTACAAGATCCCACTTGTTCAGTTGTGGCAGAGACGGTTGGTTTGGGATGTCGCTTTTACATGGCTGACTTATTTTCGGTAAGTTTTGACTTTTCTATTCTATATTTTATGATAACAACTGTGTTCATTTTGATGGTTTGATTATTCCATAGCCGTTACGGTTCAAAATTAACTGAACGTGAGTTTTAATCACAATAACGTTAACGTTAGCTAAGCGCCGCCATTATCCACTTCTATGAGACTGGTGGTTAGTCAAAAATAGAGGGGATTAAATATAGTTAGAAATGTTTTTGGAGAAAAAGTCACCCAGTTTGGTTAACTTCAGAGTAATTTAATGTTAGCTGGCCGTGATTAAGCTCAAACTGTCATGTTACGCGTTCTGTAAGGAAATCGTAACGTTAATGTCCCAGATAGCACAAGTCTCTTTGATGTTATATTTACATCTGGAAGACGTATTTTAAAGAGTGTTTGCTCATCTGCAATACGTCTATAGGACGTTTCTGTCAGATGTCAAATAGATGTTTAGAAGATGTCTTTAAGATGTAATGATTTAGAATGCACGTTAAACTGACATCTTATAAACGTCTATTTGACATCTGACAGAAACGTCCTATAGACGTATTGCAGATGAGCAAACACTCTTTAAAATACGTCTTCCAGATGTAAATATGACATCAAAGAAACTTGTGCTATCTGGGGTGCTGGCTGTGTGTGCGTGTCCTAGGTAACCTAACGTTAATGTTAGCCTTATTTAAATGCGTCTAACGTTAGTCGTTTTTATATCCACTGAAAATTTCGCAGCAAGTAATTTATCAAAGCTAGTCTGCACCAAAGAAGGACAGTTTGGTAAAATGTAGTATCAGCAGGTGAACTTGGATACCATTTAAACATTGATGTGTAGCAAGTGCCTGTATGATGTCAGCCATTTTATTTTAGCGAGCTAACGGTATGAATGTCCGGTCACATTTTTAATGAAAATAAAATGTAATGTTTTTAAAACCTAACTTTAGACCACAGCCTTTAAGGCTATAGTGATGTTGGGCTAACGGCAAGCCCCTCGCCTCGTTGCCATGCCAATTGTCAGGTTCAAACTCTTCACAACAAACTCAATGCTGTATTAAAAGGCATTAAAACACAATGTAAATGAAAACTCAATGCAACCATTTGTTTCTCTCAACAGGTAACAGAACAGAACATCAGTGCATTGTGATATCAGTGACTGGTCTGACGTGGTAACATTAGTTTCATACAGGCAAGTAGAAATATTTGTAACAATAGCCTACTATAATATTGCTGCTATTATTTTTCCCTGTTCTTTATTGTGTAATGTAATATGAATTGTAAAAATTGTAAATACATTTGCCATTAACTTTTAAAGTATTATTTTAACATCACAAATTGTGTCTGTTCTTTTACAGGGTACAGGTGTTCTCAGGAGGAACCAATACAGTGGACAACAGGCTAGTTGCACTTGGCCGACACGTTGGATTTCCGCATCAGCGAGTGTGCGGTTAGACATTTCCAGTTTCGCCCGGTGCAGGGAGCCGGAGAAAGCCGAAAATGATCTCTTACAGTTATAGAATCAATTATATCCCTTAAAATACTACTAAGATATATATTACTATCACACGAGCAAATGGCAATTAAATGCAAGGATGCAAAGTCAGACTAAGGAATGACATACAACTGTTCACGAACAGAAGATTGTTCATGCGATATTGTATGCAAACAACTCTAATCGTAGTTGTATTTACAGAAGGCATAATTGTCATTGCGTATGCAGCATGAGTCCAAGACAATATTCTGTTCGTGAACAGTTGTATTTCATTCCTTAATCTGACTTTGCATCCATGCATTTAATTGCCATTTGCTCGAGTGATAGTAATATATATCTTAGTAGTATTTTAAGGGATATAATTGATTCTATAACTATAAGAGATCATTTTCGGCTTTCTCCGGCTCCCTGCACCGGGCGAAACCGGAAATGTCTAACCGCACACTCGCTGATGTGGAAATCCAACATGGCGGCCAAGTGCAACTAGCCTACTGAGGGAAGAAGAGAGATTGACGCATTTCAACACAGCTGTATTAGGGAGAAACAGTAGGCCTCTTATGTTATGAGATGGTCTTGACAATTTGCAGTTTCAGCTCATCAAACCGTTTAGACCTCTTAAAACATTATAGATTGAAACATGTACACACTGGTCAAGGCTGATCACTGCCCTGCTTGTACTCAGATTGTCCTTGTTCATTTAAAGGTTGGGGTGCTCTTCGCACACATTTGTCCATATCATACACAAACTGAACAGTCAGGGCAAGTTGTGTCATTTGTATTGTGCATTTTATTTTGTCATTTTATTTATGTCATAGTTATTGTAAATTATCAGAGAGGTTACTGAATGTACCTTAACTACTAATCAGTTGATGTGAAGATTACTGATTTAATGGTTTATTGTGAATCTTGACATAATAAACTGTTCAACTGTACTGTATTTAATTGTGATTTGTAATAAAAGTATTTGATGCAGAGAAAAGTATTACATTTATTTGGTAACACTTAAAAAAAGCAACATTTACATAATAATATTGAGTAATATAAATTCATTAAACTAAGTAATTAAAAATGTGAAATGTACAGACATTATAAAATCTACTTAATTACTTCATAACAGTAAATATTACAGATTTATAAAATTTACTTGATATTTTAAAAACATCAAGTTTAAATTTACTTAATTACTTTTAATAAATACAACCTGCTAAGTTAGATATAATTAAGTAACATTTACTTAATGTCTTCACAAATGTTACATTTAGAGTTAAGTACATTTTACTTGATACTGGCAAGTAAGATTTACTTGATATCACAGCAGTAAAATTTACCTAGAAAAAGTGAGTGCAAATTGTTACAATGATTTTATCAAGTAAATCCTACAAGTTGTTTTTATCAGTGCACTCACTCTCACACACACACTCTCTCACTCACAAACAGGAACAGACACAAACAGACACCCTCTCACAAACAAACACACTCACTCTCTCACACACAACTCTCTCACACACTCTCTCTCTCTCTCTCTCTCTCTCTCTCTCTCTCTCTCTCTCTCTCTCTCTCTCTCTCTCTCTCTCTCTCTCTCTCTCTCTCTCTCTCTCTCTCTCTCTCTCTCTCTCTCTCTCCACACACACACGAACAGACACTCTCTCTAACACACACACACAATCTCACTCACTCACTCACTCACTCACTCACTCACTCACTCACTCACACACACACACACACACACACACACACACACACACACACACACCCCACACACACACACACACACACACACACCTGTGAGCATGTCAGTAACGTTCCATCTAGTCAGACATAGTAACGGCAACATATTTCACCACACGTGTTTGCATCCCTGAACAAAGACACATGTGCACATAAGTGCTGTATTGTAATACAAAACAAAGCAGCAAAATCATTACCTGACAAACATTGTTTGTCTATCACAGAAAGTAAATTATTCTACATTGGCCCCAGTGCACAATTCATGAGGCTGGTTGTGCTGTCTGATGAGCAGAGGCGGGCTGTCCTGGAGGAGTGCCACAACAACCCTAGAACAGGGAACCATGGGGGCGTGAGGGCGACCATGGACAGGGTTGTTGTGGGGTACTACTGGGATAACATAAAGGCAGATGTGGCAGATTGGGTACTTTTTTGGAACTTTCATGGAATTTAACATGGCTCTCAGGCAATGAATTGACTTAGTGGCTTTGTTTGACTTCAGATAATTATTTTGTCTGTCTAATAAATGTATCCATCAGGTCAAAAGCTGTCACAGATGCCAAAAGAATGACCCCATAAAGACTGTGTCTCCTGCCCTTCACCCTATTAAGGTAGAGCTTACCTTGGTGTACCACTTAAAGCAGTACTTCTCAAAGTCCGGACTCCGGTCCGGATCCGGACCCGGAGGGAATTCAATCCGGACCCGCCTCCGTTTCGTATTTCAAGAGCACTAATTGTGTGTAAGGGATTAAAAGTGTGGATTTCCTACTTTGATAAACGCATGTTAAAATCATTTGTTTATTTTTTGAGATGGTCCGAAATTAAAACGAAGGCGAGATATTTAATGTTTTCCTCCGTGATTTAGTTGGCATGACATCCAGTAAGCGTATGACTTTTGACGTAATCAGGCGCAACCATAGACTATAAAAAGGGGCGCAACGCGAGTACGCGACACTTCACCGCAGTAAGCGATTGAATGGGTGTGGAGGATGTCATTGTCCAGGAAAAGAAAAGTTGATGAAGAAAATAAAGTTTTCAAAGATGATTGGACAGAGAGGTATGCGTTCACAGATATCCCAAGTCTCCCGGAAGTTCCAGGAGTCTCCCGCATATTGATAGCGGCTCCCTGATGCCCGCAGATTAGTTCAAATCTCCCGCAATCTAGAGCTTGCGAGCTCCAAACCGGCAGAGAGGGAGAGAGCGACCTTACGTGTGTGTGCGCAAATGTGCTTGTGTGCCTCATTGGTTGCCAACCGTTCCGTATAATACGTATTTGTTTAAGTTAAAAATAAAACGTATTATGAACTAAACAAATACATGGTTTATTTTTGGCAAAATGATCATGATATGTGGTTAAGTCTTGTATATAGATTGAGCCTACTTTGCTATACAAATGTTTGTGCAACTTATAAAAATATATATAATGCAACTTTGCCTAATAAGTTGCATTTATAATGCGCTATTAGGGATGCGCGGTATACCGGTACTGCAAAAATACCGGTATATATTATATTTCAAACGGTACAATATCATAATTTGGTTCATTTCGGTATTTAATGCGCTGCTGTTTCGAAGTTCACCGCTAGGCGGCAGTGCGCTATCTAAACTGACGCGGGTCATGCGAAACCGGCAAACGGTGACAACAGAGGAACACGATGGATCAACGAAGCTCATTGGAATTTCTACACGCCCGAAATTAATAAATAGAGAGAGCAGTATGAGTGAAATAAGGCTTTACTTTGCCTATGAGTGAAATAAGGCTTTACTTTGCCTACAAAAGTCATGAGAAAAGTAAGAAAAGTATGCAATGAGTGGGCGTATCTTATTCAAATAACTTGGACAAGTGACGTACGAAAGTGCATCGTTCGTCTATCGATTCATATCAACGACTCAGAGTCGACTCTTACTTTTGAGAGATAATAACTTTGTATACGGTGAACTTTCATATTTAAAACTTTGCAGGATGTTTTCGTTCACTTAGATCTATGTTACACACTACATGAAAGGTAATTTTCAAAATTCCATGATAGGTACCCTTTAACGTGAAAATCACGTGACTAATGACAAACGAGGCCTCGGTTTGTGTGGATACGTCATCGGTTCGGTCTGGGGTTCAAAAACTGTTCGAAACTCGTGCCACCTTGTGGGTGTTGTCAGGAGTAGTAGACGCAGTTGTAGTGTCAGAGAGTTAGAGAACTCTCATTGTCATTATTGTGTCATTAAGGCTGTACATTATATCAGGTTAAAATAGTTATAGTAGCCTATATTGTTATTAATTATAGTAGCTATATTATAGTCTTGTTATATTAATTAGATAAGATTATTTGGATTGCTTTGGATTTTTGGATATGGACTGCTTTTTGTTTTGGATTGCCCTTTTGGATTTGTTTGCTTTTTGCAACTCTTCCTTGTTCCTGGTAATGGAGCCAGCATGAGAGAGGAGATTCTCCCTGTCTGGGCTCAACAGAAACATCAGTATCCTCATTATAACAGCTGGCACTGGCATTTTTATGTTCCCCTGCATCCTCTGTTCCTTGTGAAATGATAATTTCACAAGAGGTTTTGTCCAAAAGGAGAATTGTCTAAACCCCAACACACTTGAAAAAAATTATGTTCCTCAATAAAAGTTTGCTCATATATCCCCAGTCCCATAAGCACAACACTGCACTAAAACTAGTAACAGTTCACTGCACAAAACCCCCCAGAAACTATTCTTAACTTTTCCCACCTCAGACTATTCTGTTGCACTTTACTTTATTACACTCCCTCCGCCATAAGCACTGCACTCAACACGGTGTCACTTTTGTTGTTCATCCAAACAATTTATATAGTATAGTATAGTATAGTATAGTATAGTATAGTATAGTATAGTATAGTATAGTATAGTATAGTATAGTATAGTATGAATAATTAATTAACTGTGTGTGTGACAGTTGTCTCTGCACAAGTAAATTCAGACAGCAAATGTGGACAAATGTCTGCTCAGGTCTTTTTATTATTGCACATGAAAGGCTACAGACATTAACAGTGATTAGAAAATAAATAAAAAAATAAAAAAATAAATAAATAAATAAATAAAGTAGAATGATTGGGGGGTTATACGGACATCATAAGTCTGCTCAGGTCATTGGTTCAGAATGAATTAATTTGTCTGCTACTTCTTTGCACAGTAGCTAGGTGTCGCTAGTGAGCAATGCTGAATGAAGCTTCGAGTAATGAACCTTTGGGTGAAGCAATGGTCTGCGAGGTCTCAGTGGTTCAGGAAGCCTCATTTTGCCATCACTACACGTGCCTGATCCAATGACAGTAACATAGCTGCCAACTCTCACGCATTGGCCGTGAGACACCCGCATTTGAATGGTTTCACACGCGCACACGCCACACCCCCGATTTCTCACGCTGAAGAGTCAAACCGGTCGGTCAAATGCCTGAAAGATGAGTTTATCCAACGCATTCTCATCCTTTAGCGTCATATAGGTGACGCCATATGACATTTCGTCGAAATCTTACGCACATGGCATAGCGTCAATCAGTGTCAGAGGGGTATGCAGCAAAAAAATTTGCGCCCCCCCCCCCCCTAAAAATGTTTTAAAAAATAAATATATAAGTGTGCCATAAGTGAGTAGGAACGAGGGAGAGCTAACAGATAAAATAAGTAAAAAAATGTCATTTATTAATACAATTGAAACATACTGCACAGTGATGAACCCCCCTAAAAAAACTATAAGCTCCATTGGAACAGCAATACCAGTGTGTCTCACCTGATTTTAGGTAAAACTGTGGTAGGTGGACCTCTGTTCCTCTAGGGTGTTCGGGGGCATGCCCCCCGTAAGAAAATGTTGTGTTTTTTAATGTTAAATTCAGCAGTCTGGTGCACTTTGAGAGTTCAAAATTAAAAGCTCCAACCCATATTCAGGGTGCAAATTAAACAAAGAAAAATTCTTAACTCTTTTAGTTAGTGTCTCTCTACATTACACTACTACATAATAATAGTTATAATATTAATCCCATGATAGTAATAGCCATAGGCTATATTGTAAAACAAATGCACAAAAAAATAAAGGCAACTTTCATAATTAGTTTTGTACTAATTTCTATACTTGAAAGAGATGCACATGATGACATATTTCATGGGCAGGTGTCAGAAAAAAAACTCGCTGATTTTTTTTTGACCAATGCATTACACCGGCACTAACAGCGCCACCAATTAAGCAAAAAAAAAAAACGAATGGGCCGCCGATGTACGAGTTTTATGGGCCGTTAAAAAATAAATAAATAAATATTAGGATATATCGGCCGAAAAAGAACGTTGGCCCACCGGGAATCTCCCAGAGTCCCGATGGCCAGAGAGACAGCCTACATGTCTGGATGTCACATTTTAAATCCTACCTGTTGGCTTTCAGCATGCACTTATTTAGCTGCTGTCACACCAATCGACATGCCATCTCCTTTTCCCTCTTTCTTTTTCTATTTTTAGCCCCCCAGCATTTTGCTTTATCCATCTTTTTCGACGACAACTCACTCACTTCTCCTGCTCATGGTCACGGCGCTCGCGCGATATTACCCCGCCCCCCTTCTCCATGAGGGCGCCTACTCTAGCCTGTTAGTCCTCTAAAATTTTATATAACATTGAGGAAATGCAAAAAATTAAAAAAAAAATTTTACCATCGCTTTGGCGCCCCCCATGGTGCTGCGCCCCCATGGTGCTGCGCCCCTATGCGCCGCATATAGCGCATACCCACTTTTTGCGCCACTGGCGTCAATATAACACGTAGCAGGTTTAGGTCGGGAGCAGGGTTACAGTTATGACGCCTTGGGATCTGCTTCTCATATTGACGCTAAAGGATGCCATGCAGGGGCGTGGTACCGGGGGTATAAACGGTACCGAGTACCCAGTGCCCGAGGCAGCTCAAGTCCAAGCTCAAGTCCAAAGTCCGTTGCCGTTCGCTGAGCTCAAGTCCAAAGTCCGTCGCCGTTCGCTGAGCTCAAGTCCAAAGTCCGTCGCCGTTCGCGGAGCTCAAGTCCAAAGTCCCCCCCCCCCCCCCCCCCCCCCCGCCCGCCCACCGGAGAAGTCTCACGCAAAGCTGAACTCAAAAGTTGGCAGGTATGCAGTAATTGTTACATGTGTGTCGTGTTTCCCCCTGCTTTGTGTTTTTGGTTCAGTCCTGTGTTCCAGTTTTCCCGCTCCTCGTTAGTGTTCAGTTCATTCACCTGTGTTCAGTTCATTTGCCCCAGCTGTGCCTTGTTTCCCCATTCTGTTCTATGTGTATTTAAACCCTGTGTTCTCCCTCACTCCTGGTTGGTTCTCGTTAATGTTAGGTGTGTTTGTATTCTCTGCCCGTCTGCCTACCTGTACCTGTTTGTTGTTTTGTTTTATTAAGTAAAGTATATTGTTTTTGGAAATCCTGATCTCCTCTTCTTCTCCTGCATACACCAACTGTAACAGAAGAACCGACCATTACAGCAGCATTATGGGCATCTTCCTCTACCCTCAAGATCCCACCGACCTACTCCTCAGCCTCTCCCAGAATCACTCTCCGATCGAGACCTACATCGAGGAATTCCTCCACCTCGCCCATCAGGTGTCCTGGAAAGAGGCAGCCCTCAAGCACTCCTTCTGGATGGGTCTGGACGATCCACTCTTTGGGCAATTTCCAGCTACTGCCACCATGTTCCCTGAGGGAATATATTGACAACATCCTGTGGGTGAGTGGATCGTCCTACACCGTTGATGTAATCCCAGATCTCCCTTCTGTTCCTGTCTCCCCACTGTGTCCAGTGTCTCGTTCTGCCGAGCCTGAGCTCCCCTGCAGCCCTGCCGAGCCTGAGCTCCCCTGCAGCCCTGCCGAGCCTGAGCTCCCCTGCAGCCCTGCCGAGCCTGAGCTCCCCTGCAGCCCTGCCGAGCCTGAGCTCCCCGGCAGCCCTGCCGAGCCTGAGCTCCCCGGCAGCCCTGCCGAGCCTGAGCTCCCCTGCAGCCCTGCCGAGCCTGAGCTCCCCTGCAGCCCTGCCGAGCCTGAGCTCCCCTGCAGCCCTGCCGAGCCTGAGCTCCCCTGCAGCCCTGCCGAGCCTGAGCTCCCCTGCAGCCCTGCCGAGCCCTCACAGCTAGTTCCGTCCAGCCAATCCGAGCCAAAGCTTCACGTCGCCTGCCCGCCAGAGCCTGAGCCCGTCGCCTGCCCGCCAGAGCCTGAGCCCGTCGCCTGCCCGCCAGAGCCTGAGCCCGTCGCCTGCCCGCCAGAGCCTGAGCCCGTCGCCTGCCCGCCAGAGCCTGAGCCCGTCGCCTGCCCGCCAGAGCCTGAGCCCGTCAGAACCGCCTTCTCCGCTGGTCCCGTCCAGCCCTCCCAAACCTGTCACTCTCCCCAAGAAAATTTTGGGGGGGGGATATAGGACCCCACCCTGGCCTCCACCCTGGCCACCCGAAGGGGCGTCTCCACCCTGGCCACCCGAAGGGGCGTCTCCACCCTGGCCACCCGAAGGGGCGTCTCCACCCTGGCCACCCGAAGGGGCGTCTCCACCCTGGCCACCCGAAGGGGCGTCTCCACCCTGGCCACCCAAAGGGGCGTCTCCACCCTGGCCACCCGAAAAGGCGTCTCCACCCTGGCCACCCGAAGGGGCGTCTCCGCCATGGCCCCCTGACCAGCCTGCTCTGCCCTGGAGGCTTCCTGCTCAGGGTAGGCCACGCCCTCGTCAGCCTCCAGGGCGCCCCCCACCCCCCACCCCCCACCCCCCCCCCATCCCTAGTGAAGTTATACGGCGCGAGGACGCGCCTTTTTGGAGGGGGCGTTATGTTACATGTGTGTCGTGTTTCCCCCTGCTTTGTGTTTTTGGTTCAGTCCTGTGTTCCAGTTTTCCCGCTCCTCGTTAGTGTTCAGTTCATTCACCTGTGTTCAGTTCATTTGCCCCAGCTGTGCCTTGTTTCCCCATTCTGTTCGGTTTCGTTAATGTTAGGTGTGTTTGTATTCTCTGCCCGTCTGCCTACCTGTACCTGTTTTATTAAGTAAAGTATATTGTTTTTGGAAATCCTGATCTCCTCTTCTTCTCCTGCATACACCAACTGTAACAGTAATAGCCATATTTTGTAAAACAAATGCAGTAAAAAAATAAAGGAAACTTTCATAATTAGTTTTGTACCAATTTCTATACCTGAAAAAGATAAGCACATGATCTTTTATTTTGATGGAAACTGCATCAAGCTTTTATATCCATGAGAGCTGACTGATCACTGCCAAAACCTGCCTCTGTAGTGATCATTTTACACGGGATAGTTTTATAAACTTTCATCGAAGACAACTGGGATTCACTGATAATCCGCTGTTACTGGTGAATGGCTTCTAAATAAAAAATAAATGTATTAATGGGGCTGAACCAACTATCAACCGCCTAGGCGTTCATCCTCCCGTTGTGCCGACAACTGGTGCCATCATTGGCAGTGCGTACCCACCAATGAGTGTAAGTTGCCTTGTGTGCTTATGTTATAATTATAGTAGGTAGTCCAGGCTCGAACATGTATGGCTGTGTAAAACCAATTAAGCTGCTAGCATCAAGCTTTTTTCAAATATTACCAGTGGGTGGAGTCAGGCTCTGACCGGGGGTTTAGTTACCCTTTAATATGCCATAAATGGTATCATTTGTTCTTTGCACAGGACACCGGTTGTTACTTCCTGATATTATGTGTATAAATATTACCCCTCTCAATAGATAAGAGAACATAACTGTATTGCACAGGCCCTGGCTCTTCACAAAATCTGCTAAAGGCAACTGTTTGAAAACCAAGGTGAGTTTTTGGAACAGAAACCTTCTGAATAAATGTTCTACCTGAAGTATTTTTGAGCTTTGTCTTTAAATGCATTGAGAATTGCAGTGTTCAGCATATGAGTGCATGCAGACATTTAATTTTTCCTGCTTATAAATTTCAGGTTCATCATGGCAATGCTGAAAAGTTGTCTGCTTCTTTTCATCATCTTCTCCATGGGGAATGCAGGAGGTAACCAAGACATTTATTTAGTAAAAACCTAAACATTTTGGAAATATTAAATATTCTATTGATTAATAATTCCATGATTATTAAGGAGTTTACAGTGTATAAAGTGCACATATTTTCAGCACATAATCACACAAACATAAAATAAGCTACATAAATAAAAAATAAAAAATAATTATTTGCAGTGACTTTTACAAGAGATGTTAATGGACTGGATGGACTGGATGTTGATTTAGCCAGTGAATGCCCCGCTAGATGGACAAAATTTGGACTCCGATGCTACAAGTTCTTTTCTCATCCGACTAAATGGATAACAGCAGAGGTAATGTCTACAACAAGATTTGGTCAAACTTAATATTAGGTGTCTTTAACTACATCTTAAAAGACAGATGTAAAGATATGCATGTACACAATAAGTGCATTGTATCAAATTATTAATTTAAACTGATACAAATTATTCTCTGGTGAAGTAAATGCTACTGAAAAAACAGATGTAATTACTACATGGAAAAGATAGTTCAGGCAATAATTTAAAAAACAAATTAAAGTCTATATAAGTACTTAATTCAAGCATGTGTAAATTAAACCATTGATATCAATGATATAAAACTAAGTAAAACCTACTCAACTTTTATAACACTGGTGTTACCATCATGCACTGGGCATGAATTATTAATAAGGTTTATTTTTCACTGTTTTCCAGCTGCATTTGCTCCATTTTATCATTGCTTTTGTTGTTAGGTTTAAAACTTGCCGTTTTGTGACATCTGGATTAATTTTCCACGCAAAATAACACAGTCATACTCAAAAACGATCTTGTTACTGTCAATGTGTACCAACTATCGAGGTATCTTTGTTCATGTAGTTTGTTACTTTTATTTACTTAGAGAAAGTATTGAATTTATACATCATTTATAAATACTATTAAGTAACATTTACTTAATTACTTCAATTAAATGTCAAGTGAAGTTCAATAGTATGTAGATTTTACTTGATAACAGGCAAGTTGTACAGAGCAGTAGCAGTAAAATTTACTTAACTTTACTTGTGCAAATTGTTACGAGGATTTTAACAATAGATCAGATAGATATAATAGATTATAACAGACTTTGTTTGCAAATGTCTAAAATGTTGTCAGTTTTACTTTATGCTACATAACATTTTGTATAATGACAATAAAAAAAATTGTCTCTTTAGAGAAACTGTCAAAGTCTTGGAGCGAACCTTGCATCTGTCCGTAAAAAACGGGAAAATGATTTCCTGCTGACTCTGTTGCCTTCTTCCACTCCTACTTGGATTGGTGCTCATGATGCTATAGTAAGTTCAAATGTGTGTCCTACACTCTAAAAGAACACTGGGTTAAAAACAACCCAAGGGCTGGGTAAATAAAGGACAGAACTCATGCTGGGTTAATTTTACAGCTAATTGGGTTGTTTATTTAACCCAGCATAATGGGTTGATTAAGCCATCAGAGTTGATTCTTTTTTATTATTATTTCTTTCCTTCATACATGAATGAATGTCTACGGATTAACTTAAATCTTATAAACATTTTTAAAACACTCGATACATTGCTTGCATGATAATTTCCTTCATTTTCAAGCATATTTTACAGTATAGTGTATTATATATAGTGTTTTATACATATTGACAACATTTAAGCTTGTTTAAGAAATATTAGTAAAAATGAAACTTATATTTAATTTATAAGTAATTAAAGTGTAATTACAGCGTAAAAGGGCGCTGGATCTCGAACAGGTGTTGTGCCAAATTTCAACCCTGCCAAATTATTTCCCCCCTAGCATTGGTTGGTTTAGGATTAGTTTTGGGGGAGGGGTGGGATCAGGATTAGGCAATCAGGTACTGACTGCAACGAGGGCAGTGATAATTTGGTAGGGGGTCGACATTTGTGTCATGTTCAGCGGGAAAACTTTAGACCGCCGCCCTGCGTTTCACTCGTAGCCGAAATATGCTTTGACTGACTACATAACGTCCATAAATAATCAGTGCACAGTTCTGAAAACATATTTAAATATCATACGTAGTTATGTTCTGTATATTTTTGAACAAAATTTTATGCAAGGCATCAGATGTTTCCATCAAGTGAAAAGACCGACGCGAGCCATACGACACTAGTGTAAAAGGTGACTTGCATTGTGCCCCTGTATGTTGCTTTGCATAAAATGTAAACAATATACAGCACAATAACAAATTTAAAGATACAATTAAATGTACACAAACCTGTATTTTACAGAAGACGTAGGCCTACACCATTTTGACGGTGCTGCGCTCTCCTTAAGAGACCTGTGGCGAAAGCCTGCGATAAATAACACTCCCTGGTTTGTTACGTCTGACCCAAGCTCTGGGTAGCACAAGAAAAACTACCCAAATACTGAAAAAAATACCCAACATTTTTTGTAAAGAGAGTGTAAAGAGACCTATTTGTTTGTCTAAAAAATAAAAATTCAGCTTTAAACAGTAAAGGCAAAGTTTCTAATGAAGATGGTTTTACTTCAAATCTGATCTTAATTGGCTTCTTCCTGTACACTGACAACAGTAATGCACTCTTTTATTCTCTCTCTTCAATCTTTAGGATGGACATTGGATGTGGAGTGATGGAACTGTGTTTCTGTATTCCCACTGGTGCGCTGGAGAACCTAACTCAAATCCAAATGGTTATGAGAACTGTATGGAGATCAACTATTCCTGTAAGAATGCAGTCTGTTTTTTAATACTTTCAATTATAATTTACAATCATACAATTTTACATCATACAGTAACATAAAATCACTCAATTTGGATTTCACAAAGTGCCATTCCATTTCATTTTGATTCTAACACCACTATAAGGATCAGAATAACTTATTTCATTATTTCACCTTACAGCTAAAAAATGCTGGAACGACACGCACTGTTCAGCCTCAAGGCCCTATATTTGTGCTAAGGAACTGCCAGACCGTCATGCTGATCCAGGAGACCGTCATGCTGATCCAGGAGACCGTCATGCTGATCCAGTCACTTTGATTTAACCACATTTACTAATTTTTTCCGACATTATATTGTCAAATGTTATTCTGAAATCAAATCTCTTCTAAACGTTAATCTCTTTTCAGTATCTTCTCTGAAACACTCCTCAAATTAATAAAAGCATTGAAAAAGCAAATTGTGCATTGTGGATAATAATGTATGTAAAAATATAAGTATATAAATGATGTCATCATCAGATGGGTTTATGCATGCTGTATGTTTCAAAAAGGGTCCAGCGACATCCACAGATCTATATGGTGTAAGACTAAAAATACTGGTAGGCCTGCATGAGACAAAAGGGCCCTGCTGGCTAATTAACATTCAACCTCCCCATACACCTTTCTCCCTCTCCGAAACAACTAAGAACTCACACAAGAACATGGTTTAATGTGAATTTTTATCATTGACTTATGTTTTTGGTGTCATTTGAAATGTCTCAAATTGAGTGGTACACATATCTCATATCCAGATAGATCAAATAAAAGGAAATAAGGTTTATAGAAGTTTAGAGAAAACTGGTTCAGAGATAAGGCCAGATAAGGCCACCCCCTTTTGTTGGATAGAAGCTATTTGAGGATGGTCTCCCCCATATCACCTGGTCAAAGAGGGTAAAGGAAGGTGTGCTCCCTCTCTCGGGCTCTCTTCTTTGCTGGGCATGAATTCAATTCCAGGTACAAGCTGGGTAAGATTATTTGGTGTAACCACTGTATAACCATGTTCTAGATATTTGAATTGATTGTGGAATTGATCTCTGATATTTGAAATATTAAATTGTTATATGTGATTATTCTAACTGATTTTGGCATTGTTTATTTAATGGTTCAAATGAATAGTCAAACATTCGCTCACTTTTAGTGAGGCACAGATATTATTAAAACCTTTAATTTATGGAGTCAGATGAAATAACAAGTAAATATATATGATTAATGTATTGCAAATTTAACCAACTAATACTTTGCACGAGTGAGGACAGAACATGTGATAACCTCCCCCGTGTATTGGCGAACCGCCATTGGACCAATATATCGGGCCTTACAATGGTATCGCAAAACAATAAAAATCATTTTAATCCAGCGATCTGCATCAAAGGCAGAACATTGGTTTTGGTTTAGGCCTATTTTTAGATTAAACTAGTTTTAATAACATACTAAATTTTATTTGTAAATTGGTCTCAGTTAATTTTACACTTGCACAGTTATTTTTCACCAATTTATTATCTTCGAAATGTGGGTGATTTCAGTGAGCAAACATGCAGTGATCCTGCAGTTAAGCAGTGTGACACTCTCAGGGTCATATTCGTAAAGGTCATATCATTTTCCTGCCAGTGTCTGGGTAATTTTAAGAATAAATGCAATGAATGACTTACAATTTATGTTTGATAGTTTATTAGTTTATTTTTATTATTTTATAACATTTATTTTGTTTTCATCAGTATGGACGAGAAACTAAACGCTGCTAACAATCTTGATTTTTTTTTTCTTCAGTAGCATAACAGTAGTCCTGTCCATAAAACATAAAGGTAGAAATTCATAGAATGAATTTAATTCTCATCTTTATTATACTCTCAATCATAATTAGATAGAAAATCTCACCTTAAGTTTCCTTGATAGTGGTATAGTCCAGATGCAGTGATGAGGACAGCTCAAGATATCCACTCCTGCTCCAGTTCTGTAGGATGACAACGAGTCAGGGAACAAAACACAGGAGTGGGTGAAGAAGTGTTGATCCTACAAATAATACAAACCACTTGTTTTTAATCTTTTTTTTTTTTAGATTAATTGATATCAGCAAATATGTAGTTAGTGCAGTGTCCAGGAGGATTCGAGTAGGCTACCTGTTTAGTAGGCTATAGGGTTGTTTACTAGTCAAAGTGCCCACATCTCTGTGCTTTTCTCAGTCTCTGTGATCTTCTGGTTTGATGTCTCTGTTTCCTTCTTCAATGTGTGTCTGAGGGACTTTTCACCTGGTTCATCATCTTCATTCATGTGAAAATCTGCTCACTTACAATTACAGCACGTCTCCTCAACAACACACATTATTTCAGGAATCATTCTTGAACGGAGCAACGGACTGAAACTGTTTACTCGCAGATTTTCTGACATGAAGTCATTTACAGCTCATGCGGAAGACGGTATTAACTTTGATGCTGCCAAGATGATGTCACGTGAACGCGGCTTCATCCAGGGAGATGTACTCAAGAACATTAATTTTTAATCAAATAAAGAAAATTATTCGAAGTTCTTTGTGTTGACAAAAATAATTTCATAGCTGCCATTTTCCTAATCGTAAATAATATCCTTCATCAAACCTATATGTGTTCCCATCTAATGCTTCTGTATTGTAAACAACCTCCTTAACTGCATTTCTACAATAGGCCTTTTTCACAAAAATGGCCGCCAAGACCGGAAGTAGGGTAAACTTTTTTCAGGTGAAAGCGCTAGGAGCATACAGGCTAGGGGTTGCAGTCGGAGGACAAAATAATGCCGAGACAATTGCGTACCTTTTCAACCCAAAGAAGAAACAACCCAATTTATCACTTCACGGCTTTCCGTGTTTTGCGGGGTTTCATGGAACAACTGGGGAGAAGTTATATCACGCCAGACACAGACTGCAAAAAGACGTGTGTGAAGGAGGAAGCAGATGTTGAAATTGAGTGATGCCCTGACACAAAACATGTTTATATTGCACTTCATTGTTATCCGATTTGCACGTCATGCACTTTTATTTATTATTATTAACTGTTGGCAAATTAAAATGGTTTGTAGAAGTTGTTTTCTGTAACTTTCTTTACCTTTTTTCTTTTCCTGGGTGCACTTTCCATAAGGTTACCTGATGTTTACTTGTGCAAGCAAGGGCAGCTGGAGCATTTATTAAACGTGTAGAATACTTTCCAAACCATTACATATAGTATTATACATTCAGACGTTTGTGATATAAAAAAATAAAACATATTAGAATAACTTTTAAAACTGAGTGAACACGGAGCAGTTTTCCCCGTGAGTGGGACTGGAAAACCCGGAGTGGATCAGAAGCGGAGTGATAACAGAACGCGTAGAGTGCAGAGAGGAACGTGCTTTTGCTCCAGTCCAGCCTTTGATCACATCCCCCTTAGCAGGATGAACACCTAGACCCATTCAAACAAAAATTAAAGGGTTAGTTCACCCAAAAATGAAAATTAAGACATTAATTACTCACCCCCATGCTGTACCAACCCCGTAAGACCTTTGTTCATCTTCGGAACACAAATGAAGATATTTTTTATTAAATTTTTTGATTAAACATCTAAAACAGAAAATAAAATTACAATGCAAAAAATTAGTCATTTAATTTAAACAGGAGATGTTATATTTATTTGTATTGGTACATTCGTGCCGCGAGATGTTTCTATATGAAGTATGTGGGGCTAAGCCCCCCCAAGTTCCCCCTTGACGCCAGGCCTGGTTATTAGGCGCTGTATAACAGTGCGCGCAAAAATCGTGATATCGCATAAGCACTATAAAACGACGGTTATCATTTCTGAAAACAAACACAACGGAGTTAACTGTATCGCACGCATATCGCAGCCCTGCTCGAGGATGGTCTAATCAGCATTTCCAGTTACAACTCGAGACAGTTCTGCATTGAATAAAGTAAAGTACCGTAAGTAATGTCTTCTGTGTAATTCTGGCCCGCCGCGGTCACTTCTGTGGGTAGCGCTAGGTGGAGCACATGCTAGCATTGGTTAGCATTGGTAAGAAGCATTGGCTTGAATTGGTAAGAAATACCGGTGCTGTGTTAATAGATTTCACGACCCTAGCAATGGGTACCGTACAGACATGTAATTTGAACTAAATATAACAAAAATAGACTGGACTCAGAGGTTTTTCTAACTTTATAAAATAGAAGAGAACTACAAAGTAGGCCTCTATGCTACTTTTGGCAGATTTTGACACAGTGGTAAAACAAAAATCTATTTCAGTGACTGCAGCACTGCGTCGGTTAGGCCTACTACCATCATGTTAACAATCAGCCTCAGTATTTGATTCGGTACAATTCATTCATATCAAACATTAAGCAAGCTTACCTTTTACGCTTGTACCAGGGTCTAGAAATGAGCTGTGTCCGGTGCAGACGTGCATTTCGTTGGTATAACACCCGTTGATCTCCCGGTCAACCAAAAATCTATTGATTTTCAATCATATTTCCCGGTCAACTATATATCGATGCATTTTCAATCATATTTCCCGGTCAACTATATGTCGATGACTTTTCAACAACAGCGTTGTTTCCCGGTCAACTATAAATCAATGACTTTTCAACACATTCATCGATCGCCCGGTAAACCAAATATCAATGCTTATTCAATAATAAAAGATAAATATAGATCAATGTTGTTCCAATATCGTAGCCATCAACATTAATAACATCAGGTTTTCATCGAAAGGGTAATGGTGATTCAACATTAATTTTGCATTGAAATTTCAATATCAACCATAATGACGATTCAGATGAAAAAACAATGTTTATTCAATGTTGGCTTGCTCTCTGGGATAATAGCTGCTAATAAATTATAAATAGGAAGTCTCGCACATTCTGCGTTCAGCTTTCTTCTGCATGGAGGAGTACTCCAAACACACTGTGGAGGGGTTTGACAAATGACAGTATTTTGGCTCTGACATGACAAAACATTTACATGGCAGAAACGGGCATCACGATACACTTCTAAATGAGCGGTTCAGGGTGATTTTGTCAGTCCTTTTACTCATTCTGGATGAGTTCAGTTCTTGGAGAGGTGTACCAGTGATTCTCTCAACAGTCCGGACTATCCGCTGTGGTCTTCTGAGGTCTGACTGGTAGCTGAGCAGAACCAGACAGTGACAGAAGTGCACACACTCAATGACGTCAAGGCGGGCATACACTGTGTGATTTTCGACCGATTTTGAGCCGAATTCTGACTCATGCGACTCTTTTTCGGGTCGGGCCGATTTTCAGCTTTGTCATGCGTCGTTTGTCGTGCAGTGTTAGTGCAGTATACAGGGAGAAACGATTGTAGACGACAGTGTAGATCTACGAAACAGAAGTTTAACCATTTCATCTGCAGAAAAAAAAGAAAACGAAAAGAGGGAGATCTTTAAGTTCTGTAGTTCAAACTGCTACAAATTACTGTTGCTTACCTCCAGTTTGTGTAGCAAAATGGATTAACCATTCCGTGCCTCTTTTATTAATTTGTTAAACAATGTTTTTGAAAGCTGTTTTTAATTTTAATTGATAACTAATTATTGCAGTGTTCGGACATATTATAGTCTGTTAATAATTAATGCCTATAATTCATTGTAATTGACCAAAGTGTTTTAGACAATTTTCAATGAGGTCCAGGAAGCTTATATGTAATATTTTATTATCCTCACCGCATCAACATGAGGTTGGTTATGTGGTATGAAATTATTGCGTGGCAAATTAATAATAATAGCCTATCAATTTAATAATAAAAGTACCCTATAGGCCTTCCCTAATAATAATATTAATAAGAATAATAATTTAATGCATAAATTGGAAATGCTAAATCATCTTGATATGAATAGCTGATGCTTGTTTTGACAATATCTCTGGATACATGATATCGTCTATAGGCACAAGGGTTTATCGCGCTGATTCGCACATATTTCACACTTATAGTGTGAGCTTTATCGCGCTGATTCGCGCATATTTCACACTTATAGTGTGAGCAGTGAAGTCGCAGCTTGATGATCGGACCGTATAGTGTGAGCACGTTAATCCTGAGCTTTGGCTTTACATCGCCTGCGATCTACTCATTCAGTGTGAGTAGGTACCTTGCTGAAATCACACAGACATCGCACAGTGTATGCCCGCCTTTAGAGAACTGTATCAGCAGCTCATGTGGCAGTTGAACTTCCTCAGCTGGAGAAGGCAGGGCAACCTCTGCTGGGCCTTTTGCACAATGGAGTCAATGTGACTGTCCCAATTCAGGCCCAGGAACCTGAATGACTCCACTGCTGCCACAGTGCTGTTCATAATGGTGAGTGGGAGAGTACTGGGATGTTTCTCCTGAAGTCCACTATCATCTCCACTGTTTTGAGTGTGTTCAGCTCCAGGTTGTTGTGACTGCACCAGACAGCCAGCTGTTCAACCTCCCGTCTGTAAGCAGAACATGAGTGGTGTCGTCTGCAAACTTCAGGAGCTTTACAGAGGGGTCTTTGGCAGTGCAGTTGTTTGTGCACAAGGTGAACAGCAGTGGGGAGAAACGTACCCCTAGGGGGCGCCAGTGCTGGCTGTCTGGTGCAGTTATAACAACCTGGAACTGAACACATTCAAAACAGTGGAGATGGTTGTGAACTTCAGGAGAAACATCCAAGCACTCTCCCAGTCACCAATACGAACAGCACTGTTGCAGCAGTGGAGTTATTCAGGTTCCTGGGCACCACCATCACTCAGAACCTGAATTGGGACACTCACATAGACTCCTTTGTGTAAAAGGCCCTGTAGAGACTAAGCTTTCTTCCCAGGTGTTGGATGAGAATTTTCCCAGCCTCACTGGCTGCTGCCTGTCTGTCAGGAAGGTGATGATCAACTGACAGATGGAAGTAAACTATGGAAGTAAAATAATGACAAATGTTTTTGAAACAAAAAAAGCTTGTTGAATTGCACTACTTGAAAAAATAGGCATTGCATTAACCTGGTTTGCATTTTAAAGCATTATATTTTCAGGGCTTGCATTTTTTATGGGCTGAAATTCAACATGGTTGTATATTTAAGCTGTGAATATTTCAATTCAAAACATTTCACAATCGTTTCATTATATTCAATAATCCATATTCATCTTTCAGATTTCACTTACAAAATGTCCATTCTGTTTAAAAATACAACCATTAATATTCGACCGACAATTTTCGGTTCATTTTATTTCGCTTTACAAATTTGCTTCCACAAATTCAGTGGTTCAAATTCGAAAGAAAATTCAACATTTGACATCCGGGAACGGCAGGAATATCAATAGATTGCCGATTGATGATCTCCATAGCTGTTAGTCGGCCTCACCAGCAGGGGGTGCAAGTGGCTATTGACGAAGAAAACTATAGAGCAAGGGTGAGAGACTCATTCATTCGTTGAATTCATAGACAGTAAAAGAAGTGGACAGAGCAATCTCATTGGAACTCAGTTGAGAGAGTTGAAGCCCATATTTAGCGTTTTTTTTTAGCACTTCCGTTCCTGACGCGCAGACTCAAACCGACTCAAACTAAGCTTGATGACGTGAGCAATCCGTCTGACAGATGTATATCTTCTATCTAGTAGCTGTGCGTGAAAACTGCCAACGTTAATCTTGCAGAGACGGCGAGCTTGAGCAAAGAGTTCTCTGGTGTGAGTGAGCAGGACTAAGTATTTTTTATAGTATTTATTTTAAAATGTAACGCCATATTAAGTTAATGCATTGATTGCCTGCGAGCTTCTCCTCCTATCTTTACGGTCATTCCTGTACTGTGCTACAGAGAGTCGAGTGGTTATGACGCAATCGTTAGCCTATTTTTACAAAAACTGTTTCTACGGGGCCATAATGTAACATAGAAGGTAATGGAGCCCTTTATACATTGTCGTGTGTCTTTAGAAATACATAATGGACAAATTGAGTCTTTAAATGCCTCAGATGTAAAGTTATTTGCTGTCAAAGTGACGCCAAAATGAATGGGAGTCAATGGGAATGCTAACGCAAGTGAAATTCTGCTACAATGGCGGCTCACGCGAGGCTGCAACTTCCGGTCGATGGATTACCCCCTTGGTTGAATTACAGAAATGGAGCAAGCAGTAGGTTATTTGTGATTATTATCAGGGCAATGAATTGTTATGATTATCATATTCTAAAAAAATTGCCCAAATCATTTTTTCAGGTTTCTCAGAATACACAAAAAACTGAACAAAACTTCAGAAGCCGAGTAGATGTTTGTTCTTCTTGATGCAACTGCCATTTTGAAAAGCTTGTAAAATGACCTACAGTAAGTCTCATTGTCTTTTGACTTAAGCAAAATAAAACAGCCTAAGTCACACTCTTGACATAGGCCATTATACTACAGGGGGTTTAATTGCATGATCTGTTCAACTGAGGATGTGGCTGATTTTTAAACTTATAAATAATATATAATAGTAATATTTTGTATATTTTATATAGAAATAAATGGTGTATAATTAAATTTTTTTAGAAGATATGAGGCTTTTATTTAGCGTTTCCTTTTTGGACATTACTTCAATCCCTCACTAAAGCAAAACATATTTATTATTTAGGACCTTTAATGTATTTTCATCATTTAAATTTACATTATTTACATTATTTATTATATTTACATTATTTAGTTTTGGCTTGTTTATAGTCATTTTTTTTATTCGTGTTCTGTTCTGAATATCATTAAATTTAAAGGATTTGTTGTGAAATATTTTGAGTGTATCATACAATCAAAATAATTCTCTCGTTTTAATGATTCCCTAGTTAAAAAAAATGAAGCAAAAAATATTAAATATTAAAAATACAAAACATATTATAAAAAATACTAATATATATATATATATATATATATATATATATATATATATATATATATATATATATATATATATATATATATATATATATATATATATTAAATGTACTCTGTGTGTGGTCAAGAAATCCCAGCTGACTTTAAACAGCCATTTTATATGTCCTAACAGCACATTCTCAATGCATTCAGATCAAAAGTCAATGATTAATATACATGCAGAATAACAGTATACATTTAATTTTGCAGCAAACTGATGTTTTGGTGTATTTCTACAGTATTGCATTCAACAGACTCAAACCACAGAAGGCCTCAGTTTTAGATCTGGACAGAAATGTGGTTTTATCTGTTGAGAGAATGAGCAAGAGAAAGTGTCTGTACTGGACGTTTGCGGTTAATGTCTATCAGTGTTTGCATGTGTTGATGTGTGACTAGTGTGAATCTGTGAATCTTGTGGGGTTGAAGAACTTCCAAAATTTTATGCAAAACTTTATGCAAAATACATTTACTGCAAAATAAAATACAGAATGGAAAATGTTTATTCTAAATATATTCTCTGTCAGATCTTACTGTGTGAATGTGAAATATTAGTTTAATTTACTATGTGTATTCAGCAGCATTTGCATCTCTCTATATATCCATGACCCCATATACTCCTGATGTGATCCTACAGATAAGAAGTGTTAGTTTAAGTTAGTTATTTGCAGCTCAATCAACACTTAGTTATTTCTGTTAAGTTTCCACTATTCTTGTTAGCACACATAGGTTCACACATCTTATGTTGATCTGTTAATGTCACACATCTATTTTACAGTTTTTCTCGATTGCTTAAACACATTTCTTGGAACTATGCCTCGTATTCTCAAAATTGTAAACACAAAACCATAATGTCTCACCCAATTCCCCAAACATCCTATTTTCAGGTCAAAATGAAGCTCTAGACTCAAAACCATTCACTCTTGCTGAAAAAACAAACTTTGCTCAAAATCACACACACTACAACATAGTCTAAACCACTGGTGCAATAAATTCAAAACAACATTTCCAAAACTGCTAAGTTATGTTGCTTGTGGTTCGCCCTTACAAACCTTTCACATGGCACATTTTTATTCATTCATGTACTGTACTACACAACAATAGGGCTGCAACTAACGACTATTTTAATAGTCGACTAGTCACCGACTATTGAAACGATTAGTCGACTAATCGGATAATTATTACATTTTTCTAAAATTTAGAATGAGATTGCTTTAATTCTGTGGAAAATGATAGTAAACACAAGAAAGAAGGGGTTACTTCAATGAAAAATGCATATTTTATATATATATATATTTTTTTTTTTACCGAAAATACGCTTATAAAATGTACAATGTACATCCAAAACAAAACGTATTGGCTTCCATGTTATTTAAATCTTACCGAGGCGAGTCAAACTCCGTTTCATTCAGCTGTCCGACCTCTATGTGTCCGACGTGCTTTCTCTTTAAATGTTCGTGCATCACCGAGGTGCTGCCGTGATACGCAAGGACTGCTTTGCAAACCATGCAGTAGGGCTGCAGTACGATATTGGTAAAAAATCACATTGCGATAGGCTATTTTATTTTTCTGCGATATATATTGCGATATAAAAACAATTTCACCAGATGACTTAAATAGCTCTATTTGGAAAGAATGAATCATTCTAGAATGACTGGGGTGGTTTTGTCATGGAATAAATCCACATAGTGGATACACTAATATTAACAAATGTTAACTAATGTAGTTAACTAGACTTTAATAAATGGAACCTTATTGTAAATTGTTTCCGATTTTTTTTCCCGACGTTATTTGAGCACAATTCACAACCAGTGGTAGTTAGTTAAAAAAAAAAAAATGTCGGTCTTCTGACCTTTTACCATCGTGCAATCTCAAAGATATTCAGTCAACTCAATTCACGCGAGAGAGAGAGAGAGAGAGAGAGAGAGAGAGAGAGAGAGAGAGAGAGAGAGAGAGAGAGAGGAGTGTGCGCGCCTCGTTCTCTCAGTTAAACAAGCGCAGCTGTCAGTCATCTACAATACATCACTCACCTGTCAAACTTTTGCGGGACAAACGCATTAGTAAGGCTGACAGAAAACAGCGCGCAAGTTCCAGTCTTTTTGCGCTTGATGTTTAAACTGACAGGACTCGCAAAATGATAAAAATCTGCGAATCACAATCATTACTGGCCAGGGAGCTGCTGACTCGTAGCCTACTGATCATGAATCACGCATCAACTGACATCGCACATATCCTCGATGTGACTATCGTGGATGCGCACATCGCGATATCTATGCTAAAATGATATATCGTGCAGCCTTACCATGCAGGTCATCTTTTTATTCGCCGTATCCAGGCTAAAATGCTCCCAAACTTTAGATGTTTTGGTATGCGCAGCTGCTGCGTTGGACGCCGCCATTTCTGTATGTTATCGCTCAGCAGAGAAGCTAATTCGCATGTGCGACTCTAGGAAGAGAGATGCCTCGGTCGAAAAAAACATGTCTGGCGACAACTTCGACAATGATATTCATTGTCGACTATTTCTATTATCGATTTTTGTCGACAACGTCGACGAATCGTTGCAGCCCTACACAACAAAACAAACATTTTTTCCCTGTTTTACTTTTATTTTACTCTCCTCTAAAATTTTTAGATATACTTACAGTAAAATGTATGTGACCATCATATGACAGTAAAAGAGCCACACAACACCTTATTATAATATGGAATTGTATTGGAATGGTAAAGAGTGTTGGGACGTGACAGGAGGGCCTCCACTCAAGGAGACAATATGATGAACACGTCTAAGAATATTCCACATATGGTTGAAATACCATCATTGGCCTAAAAAGATAGCATTCTGGGAGTCAAGACTATAAAGGAGAAAGGATGCCCTCCCTTCACTGTCACACTCCACAGCCAGACTGTACGACTGCTGGCCTTTTCTTGCAAGAAAATACACCTCATCAAAGACTATTGGAAATGTGTGTCTCTTATTCAGTGATAGAATTTTGTTTGCCACCACACCTCCCTGAAGGTTCTCGAGGTGACGGTAAAGCGACTCAAATTTTGCCGTACTCGTAGCCCAGCCTCCCTCATAGTCATACCATTGACAAAGACATGGGCAACTAGAGTGACTTGAATTTCATCTGAGACTGCTTGTCTTCTTGCCCTTCCTCCTTCTCCTCCTCCTTATTATACATATATATATATATTATATATATATATATATATATATATATATATATATATATATATATATATATATATATATATATATATATATATATATATTCTCGATCTCTTCCTTCATGTCTTTCTGGATCCATTGTTCCAAAACTCAATAAACTGATTTGGGCCCTTTTAAATATCTATTGAAGGAACTGATTGATGTGTGTTCAATTTTGACTCCACTTGGGTAATTGTGTCTAACGGAGCTGAAGCTGTGCTGACTTGAGTGAACAATATTGAATGCTAGTGCTTTATACGTGACAACATGGTCTAGGCAATGAGAAAAGAAGGGATTTGTGTGTAGAGTTTTGCAGTGAGAGTTCAACAAATCTGACTCATGTGTCAAAACAGGGAATAGTGTTTATAGTAGTGAAATGGGTGTGCTTTTTGATCTATGGCATTATGGTTTTGAAATTTTAGTTCAAAAGCCTGGTTAAAGTGTTTAAGCATCCAAAAAAACTTTACTACCATTTAATAACCATCAAAGGAAAGATGATGTTTGGCTACAAAATGGTATAATAACAGTATCTAACAGCAGGGCCTAACAAGGCTATGCTAACCAGCTAAACTCTATGCCCCTGTTATTAGAAAGTCATAGACAAGCGCTCTATAGTGTGCAAAACTAGAGTCTACCTCTACAATAGCTCTACTGTTAACAGATGGGGCAATATAAATACATCTCATAGTGGAGCAGCAAATCAATTATAGTTTGAATCTAATGTTCAGGTTTAAAAATGGTTTTTCTACAAGTAAAGAGTCATTCACAAATAAGTTCAGCTTAATAAATCCTTCTTCATCACTGACAGACAAGACATTTATTTGGTTTTAAAAGATTGTCGGGAAAGATTCACTTTCACGTTAAAAGTTAAAAGCTGCTCTAAACGATTCATGGAGTCAGACTTTAAAGGGATGTTTACCCAATTAATGGAAATTCTGTCATGATACTCATCCTTGTGTTGTCCCAAACCTGCGTGAATTTATTCCTTCTACTGAACACAAACGATGATATTTTGAAGAATATGGGTTACCAAACAGTTGATAGCCCCTAGGCCTCATAGTATGGGGGTAAAAAAATATATATGGCTGTGTCCGAAATCTACCCCATACCCTTAAATAGGGCACTTGTCTGAGTTTATTATGAAATGAAAGACAAGAATAATGTTTTCAGACATGAAAGCATAGATGTTAGCTTTTGTTTTACTGTAAATTAATAAATAACACTAAACTGACAATAAAATAAGCCACTGGGAGACCGTGGACAGCTGTACATTCAATGTATTGCATTAATTAAAAGCCACGTCTCATTCTAGCATTTAATGCTGAGGAGGACACTAGTTTAAAAGCCTCAGAAGGACTGAACTAGGAAGGACACAGCCTCTGTTTATGAAACACCCATTGAGAGCACTCATTCAATCCCACAATGCACTGCAATAATGAGTGTAGGCCTACAACTGATGTAGGGTGTGTCCCTCCTAGTCCAGTCCTTCTGAGGCTTGTAAACTAGAGTGCTTCCTTCCAATGATCTTTCAAATTGAGACGGACAGCCGAGATATGCAGCCTTTGTAGGATGCAGCCTTATAATTGAGAAACACCTGTACGGTCAACTTCGAGAGAATACCCATAATGCACTGTGAGAGTCGTGCGTAGAATGAATTCCCGCATCTGACCAGAAGATGGCGCCCACAGCTGAATAATCCATCGTCCATTTTCAAACCGCTGTGGCTAAAGCGTAATATTAATGCCAGTATAAATTCCTTTTTTAAATGATTATTAAATTGTTTAATTACGGTTTATAAATAGTTTTCATGACTGTTCAAGATAAAACTTTTCAATACTACTGGAGCTGCCAGTTTGCTACATTTGAAATGATTAGGCTATTAAATGGCAAGCACAAACTATGCAAAAGCGGCATCCCTTAAGTCGCACTAAGGGCCCGATCATACAGCCGGTGCAATGCAGTGCCAGACACAACGCGAGTGTATTTTGCTAGTTTCAGCCCGATGCAGTTATCATTTTCCCGTCCTGTGCCTCGTTGTTTAAATAGCATGCATGTGTGCCCATTTGTGTGCCCATGGGCGTGCTGGTCTGAAAACCAGGTGTGTTCTCAAAAAGCTGCTATTTTGAGGCAACTGAAATAGACCAACTGAAAACTGGTCTAAAGTCAACTTTTTTTTCTTTTTTTTTTAAAGAGTGCATTAGTAATGTGCGCCCATATGTGGGTCCACAACATACGTACACTTTGTCCCGTAGATATCCTGCTTGTGCATTTTAACGCGTATGAGCAAATCCGTTTCCTCGCTGGAGAAGCAATGTAAATAGTGAATCTGCCCTTTTAAAGGGAATGGGAGATGAGACTCTGATTGGTTTATTGCATGTTATGCCCAAAAACACACCCATTAAGAGAATAGGGATAACCTTAGACCATGCGCGACGACCATTTTTTTTCTAGCAAATGTGGATACGTACACTTGCAGTGTGTGCTTAGATTGTTAAAATAGGGTTCCCAGTGTCTAAATTCGCTCTCTCGTGTTAATTCACTATTGCAAGTGGACTAATATAGACGGTTTTAACGGCAAAAACATAAACAAACGTTTGTGGCCCAAACTTAACTTCCGGTTGAATCATAACAACAGAGTTCATCTGTAGAAACACGCAAATTACATTAGTTAGCAAGTATGTCTAGTCAGTAATTTTTGGGACTAATAGAAGAAAACTTGGCCAAACTTAAATGTGACACACTAATGCGTGTACACAAGGGGGAGGCGTTCAAGGCAAATCGCAGCTTGGATGCCTATAACTATTTTCATTCCGGAAAAGTAAAAAAAAAATCTAACACACACGGATGGAAATACCTGTGGCGTTTATGGGGAAATCGAGGCGGGTCAGATGCTTTCACTCCGCCTGGATCATTGCGATGAAGTTTAACTGCGTTTGTAGTCGGCGCCACATTACAAACAGAGACCGGAAGTTAACTTCGGGCCAGCTCGTAACTCTGGTTACGTGCATGCGTCCGATGAAACCGTCTATAGAGAATAAAGAAGACTATAGAGGGCGATTTCGAACACAGCACATGTATGGAAGCAGGGCCGGACTGGGACACAATTTCAGGCCTGGAAATCCTACACCCATCCTATGTACCCAAATAAAATTTAGAAACACTGACAACCCTATTTTTTCCTAAATTATATTTATTGGTCTAAATCCTTAGGCTGGGGCTGTGTAAAATAATTAAAGGCTTTCTCTTGAACGGTATCCTCACTTCCCTTTTTCTTCTCTTCATTTACCCTAATATCTCTCTGTCTCTCCCTTCCATCAGTATCATCAGCCTCATACACTAAGTAAAGTGGAGAACTAGTGTTATAGGTCTGTCACTTCTTCACGTGTCACTTGTTCTGGCCCCATGTTACAAACAGAACTGTCTCCACCTTGGTGTAAAACAACCCACTTATTGTAATTTGTTTGCCCAGAATCTACATTTATTTTAGAAGAAAATCAAAGTATTATATTTATGACAAAATATTGTTGTTTTTATCTTAAAATTACTTAAATATCCAACATTTAGCAACACTATTTTTCATACAAAATAAAAAAAAAATATTTTTTTGCTTCAACATGTCATCTCACTCCCTGGCTGAATGTGTGATCATTGGTGCAATCAGATTCATGAGATATGTGCTATATGTGATCACAGCTAGTGACTGTCTCCAGCTTCAGTTGATGATAAAAAAAAAAGGAAAAAGTTTTAAACCACAAATGGGCAGACATAATTTTCTAAATTGTCTAATAAAATGTTATTGCATTATTTTTTGTTGATGTCTGCACTATCATTCCTGTCTCCCGGCTCCCAGTACCACATAAATGTTAATATTTGTCTGCTAAATTATGCAACTTTACACTAAATAATATTTATCTCCCTTACCATACAGTATTTTGAGTGACGATAGTAATAGGGGCACTATGTCGCTTACATTTGCTAGCATTTCAATACTAAGTTAACAAAGAAAAAAGTACTTTACAGATGAAACGTACTCGGTTACTAACGTAACCTCGGTTCTCTCTAGAGAGGGAACGAGTACTGCGTAATATCTTACGCTATGGGGAAAACTCTTTTCCTCGAGATATTGAAGCCAAAAATTATCCTTAATTTTCATAAATGTAAAACGCTTTGCAGCAGCAAGCAGACAAGGGCGAGGCAGCTCGCGCGCCCATTGGCTGCCTTGCTGGAAAAGCTGCAGCCTATCGAGTGAGGCACTGCGATTTCGTCATGTCCCGCCAGTAAAGGCGTGGTCTCGCCCTATAAATACCCCCTCGATAGCTGTATTTCCTCTGATTTTTCAACGCCGAAGCGAACCAGAGCGTATTCCAAGCACGGCAAGATACGCAGTACTCGTTCCCTCTCTAGAGAGAACCGAGGTTACGTTAGTAACCGAGTACGTTCTCTTACGAGAGTATCTCTCGTACTGCGTAATATCTTACGCTATGGGGAACACCATGTAACACGCCGTGCGGACAGGGATCCAACGAGTCCCAGGGCCGAAGCCCGGGGCGCATCTAGTGCACAATCACCACAACTCTCACAGAGTAGAGGAGGAGAGGCTAGAAGCATCACTCCTTTATAAATAGTCCCGTCGGGGTATCAGACCCGTAAGGGTACCACACTCATGGAGCTGCAGCATCGGACTGAGCGATGCACAGGCCAACACTCCACACATAAGCCGCATGGCGGCCGATAAGCCCGAAGTTCAGACCGCCAAAAGCTTAGCTTGTAAGGCGGGCACCTCCAGGTTATAGTACTTGATAAATGTAGACGGCGAAGCCCAGCCCGCAGCCGTACAGATATCTTGCAGGGAGACCCCGCTATACCATGCCCACGACGAGGCCACGCCTCTCGTGGAGTGCGCTTTGACACCCAATGGGCACTGCAGGCCCTTGGAAGTGTAAGCCAGCGCTATGGCATCCACTATCCATTTGGATAGGCTCTGTTTTGAAGCGGCAAGTCCCTTAGAACGGCCGCCAAACAACACGAAAAGCTGCTCGGTCTGTCTGAACCCAGCCGAGCGGGACACATAAGCCCTTAACGCCCTGACAGGGCAAAGGAGACTCGCGTCCTTCTCCTCATTGAGAACCGGAAGGGCAGACAGGGAAATTACCTGGGCCCTAAACGGTGTATTGAGGGATTTCGGCACGTAGCCGTGCTTCGGTTTGAGTACGACCTTTGAGTCGTTAGGCCCAAACTCCAGACATGACGCGCTTACAGAAAGCGCCTGTAAGTCCCCTACACGCTTCACTGAAGCGAGAGCCAATAGAAACACCGTCTTAAGGGACAGTTGCTTCATGTCCGACAGCTGGATCGGCTCAAACGGGGCGCCTTTCATGGCCTCCAAGACCGTGGAAAGGTCCCAAGCCGGGACTGAAGGGGGCCTTGGAGGGTTTAACCTCCGAGCTCCTCGTAGGAAACGCACGACTAAGTCGTTTCTTCCCAGTGACTGGCCAGACACCGGTTTAGCAAACGTTGCTATGGCCGCCACATAAACTTTGAGCGTGGATGGGGTCCTGCCCTTATCCATCAGCTCCTGAAGGAAGGCAAGCACTTCCGTAACCCCGCAGTCCACAGGTGAAAAGCCACGGGCTCGACACCAAGTAGAGAACACCGACCATTTCGAGGCATAGAGCCAACTGGTAAACGGAGCTCTAGCCTGCGCGATCGTGTTTAGCACTCCTTCCGGGAGGCTAGCGGGTACCCGTTGATGGCCCATGCGTGCAGGGACCACAGATCCGGGCGAGGATGCCAAATCGAGCCCTCCGCCTGAGAGAGGAGATCTCTCCTCAATGGTACAGGCCACGGGGCAGTGCTGGTCAGCTGCATCAGGACAGGAAACCAAGCCTGGTTCGTCCAGAGCGGAGCTACAAGCAGCACTGGGCATCCATTTTCCCTGATCCGCTCCAACACCTGAGGCAGGAGCGAGACAGGGGGAAAAGCATACAGGGGGCCGCTGGGCCAGACATGGGCCAGTGCGTCCCTGCTTTTCGAGAAGAATACTGGGCAGTGAGCGTTCTCGCGGGACGCGAACAGGTCCACCTGCGCTCTGCCAAACGTTTCCCACAGCAGCTGGACCGTCTGCGGATGCAGCGACCATTCTCCTGTCGGGACGTTGCCTCTGGACAGCTTGTCTGGACCCACATTCAGGTGACCAGGCACGTGCGCCGCTTTCAGTGAAAGGAGGTTGCGCTGGGCCCAGACCAAGAGGGGTTCCGTCAGCCTGCAAAGGCTTCTGGACCCGACGCCGCCCTGGCGATTTATGTACGCCACCACTGACGTGTTGTCCGACCGGACCAAGACGTGGTGGCCTTTTATCTGGGGACAGAAGCGCCGTAGCGCTTTGTCGACTGCTATCATTTCCAAGCAGTTTATGTGAAGGAGCTTCTCCCGCTCTGACCATAGGCCAGCCAGCGGTCTGCCCTCGAGCAGCGCTCCCCACCCCGTGGTGGAGGCGTCCGTAGACACCACTTTCACCCTTGAGGCGGTCCCCAGACTCACACCAGACTGATACCAGCTGGTCACTTTCCAGGGTTCCAGAGCCGAAACGCACCATTGGTCGACCCTGAGGCGACACCGGCCCGTGGTCCATGCCCGGGGCGGGACCCGTGCTTTCAGCCACCTCTGCAGTGGGCGCATGCGAAGCAGGCCCAGCTGGAGTACAGAGGCTGCCGAGGCCATCAGGCCCAGCATTTTCTGAAACCCTCTGAGCGGGACTATAGAGCCGTGGCGGAAGGATTCCGCGACGCGCTGAATACTTAGTACGCGCTCCGGTGACAGGCGTGCCGTCATGGATAGCGAGTCTAACGCTGTTCCCAGGAAAGAAATTCTCTGGCTGGGACACAGCGAGCTCTTTTCCCAGTTGACTGTCAGGCCCAGTTTCTCGAGGTGCTCGAGCAGTGTGGCCCTGTGTTCTATGAGCTCTGACCGCTATCGAGCTAGAATCAGCCAATCGTCCAAGTAGTTCATAACTCGCATGCCCCGAAGTCTCAGGGGTGCGAGAGCCGCGTCCATGCACTTCGTAAACGTACGGGGTGCCAAGGACAGGCCGAACGGCAGGACTGTGTATTGATATGCCTGGCCCTCGAACGCGAATCTCAAGAATCGCCTGTGATGGGACGCTATTCGTATTTGGAAATAGGCGTCTTTCAGATCTATTGACTAAACCAGTCCCCTTGGCGCACTTGCGCGAGGATTCTCCTGGTCGTAAGCATCTTGAACCGGCGCTTCACAAGCGCTTTGTTCAGCTGTCTCAGATCTAGAATGGGTCTGAAGCCCCCATCTTTTTTCGGTACCAGAAAATATCTGCTGTATAAGCCCCCTTCGCTCTGAGCCTGAGAAAGGGGCTCTATGGCCCCTTTGCTCAGCAGTTTCGCTATCTCGGCTCGAAGTAGATGAGATACTTCGTTTCCCACCGTAGTCTCGATGCGCGCCGTATAATGGCGGGGACGTCGCGCGAATTGTAGCGAATAGCCTCTCTCTATAGTGTTCAGCACCCAGTCTGATACCCCGGGTAGCTTTGACCACGCTTCTGCGTGAATAGCTAGAGGTAGAATGCAGACCGGGCTCTGGCCGTGACCAGGCAACGGCTCGAGAGCCCCGGTACCCTGGGAACACAACGCCGTGTTTACAGCGTTCGAGGCGGGGGGCGCGCTGATCACAGCGGGCAGCCTGGCCGCACTCAAATTCTCTATGGCGGGACGCACAGCGAGAGTGAGCGGGGCGAATCCCGTAGGATTCAGCGTGCTTGTGGGGGGATGTGGGCGCAAACCTACGGGCACATCTACTGCACTGTACACGCTTTCGGTCGGAGCCGATAGACTGTGTGTTGGTTTCGTTTTTACAGAAACCAAGGGACACGCGGCGTGTAGTGTGAGCGGGCATTGTATGGGCGCATTCACTACACTGTCTGCACAATCGACCTGAGTCAGATTTATGTGTGCTAGCCTCGCACCGTGGCGGGCTGTGTCTGGGTGTGGGAATGGGCACTGGGGCGTGGGCATTCTTACAACACTCATAACACCATCGGCCGTGGCCGGTACACCAGAAAATACACTCTTTATTGGATTTATCTGGGTAGCCATAAAAACGGCTTTTGTGTGCAGGCAAGCGGGCTGAGACACCGGCTGCTTCGCTGCTAAATACACTGGCACAGTCACATCGCAAGGAACTGAACGAGCGAATCGTTTCGGTGGGGAACCGGCCGCAGCGGGATCCGAACACCGTCGCTTTCCTAGAGTGGCTAGGAAAGCTTCGAGGCCTCGGGCTTGAGCTCAATCTTCGGCCGGGGCCCGCGCTGAGCGGGGCGGCGTCCAGCAGAGCGAGAGCGCGGTCTCTGATCCCGGGCCTGGCGGCGCTGTGTAGCGGCGGCTGTGGGCGATGCAGGCCGAGGCTGAGAGCTGCGAGCAGACGGCTGCTTAGAGCGACCTGCAGCGGAGCTTGAGCGCTTCGGGAGGAAGTGCTTCATGGCCTGCGAAGTCTTCTGCACCTCAGAATATCTGTCCGCGAAATCTTTGACGGCAGATCCGAAGAGGCCCGCAGGGGAGATGGGCGCGTCGAGGAATACAGAGCGCTCAGCTTCCGTCATCTCAGACAGCGTCAACCACAGATGTCTCTCGGCAACGGTGAGAGAGGCCATATTCCGCCCCATGGCCTGAGCAGCGGCTTTAGCGGCGCGTAGAGCAAGGTCCGTAGCGCCTCGTAAATCCGCCACACTGACAGCACCCGGCCCTTCCTCGTCCAATTTAAGGAGAAGGTCAGCCTGGTAAATCTGCAAGACCGCCATAGTATGCAGCGCTGAGACCGCCTGTCCAGCGGCTGTGTAAGCGCGCCCGTGCAGCGATGACGTCACCCGGCAGGCTTTGGAAGGAAGCGTCGTCTGCGCGCGCCGTCCCGCAGAGGGGGGGCAGAGATGCGACGCAACCGCCGCCTCCACAGGAGGAATGGAGAGATATCCTTTATCTCCCGCGCCGACGACAGAGGAAAAAGCCGCAGAGGTGGAAGTGCGCAGCCTGGCGGAGAAAAGGGGCGGTCCATGACTTGGCGACTTCGTCATGGAGCTCAGGGAGGAAGGGGGCGGCCTAGACCTAGACCTAGACGGGGCTTCGTCCTTTCTGAGAAAGCGCCCGTCGAGTCTGTTGCGCGGTGGCAACGCAGGCGCCTCCCACTCGAGGCCGATGCACTCCACGGCCTGGGTGAGCAGACGCATCAGCTCAGCCTCAATGCCGGGTCTCTTTCCAGAGGGTTGGCTAGACACGTCAGCGGGGGGGAGGTCCACAGAGCTCGCCCAATCCTCGCTGTCAGAAGCCACAAGAGAGCATACCTCAGCAGGTTCGTCAAACTCGGGAGCGGAAGCGGCGGCAGACGGCGGGCGCTGTCCGTCCGGGAGCGACTCAGGTGAAGCCGGCGAAACAGGCGGGCGAACCGGCGAGCTTTGGCGGGCTGGAGAAGGCTCGGGAGCGCGCTGGGCGCGACGCTTTTTGCGGCGCGGCACAGTAGGCTGGGACGCGGGCTCAGAGAACGACGCCAGGCGAGTCCTCAGAGTCACCATGGGCAGAAGTTCGCAGTGCGGGCATCCACCATCCGCGAGCGCGATAGCCACGTGCTCATGACCCAGGCAGGACACACAGATGACGTGACGGTCCTCATCACTGAGTTGGGCGCGGCACGAGCCACAGAAAGGCATCTTTAAAAAGACGCAGCTCTTTTAGAACAGTAGAAATGAGTGTTGCGTCACGTAAGCAAACACACACTTAGCAGAGTAAAGGATATAGTACGCCGGAAAGCGCAGCAGGTACGGCGGCTGAAGGCGGCTGGGCCAGCGACTTCAGATGATGGCACGTCCCGCTGAGAAGGCTACAGGTCAACGGCGCGGCTTCTCACTCCGGATCCAGCGATGCGTGAGCTTCGCTTGAAGAGTAGAAAAATCAGAGGAAATACAGCTATCGAGGGGGTATTTATAGGGCGAGACCACGCCTTTACTGGCGGGACATGACGAAATGGGCGCGAAGCGCCCCCATTCGTCATTACGTCACGCAGTGCCTCACTCGATAGGCTGCAGCTTTTCCAGCAAGGCAGCCAATGGGCGCGCGAGCTGCCTCGCCCTTGTCTGCTTGCTGCTGCAAAGCGTTTTACATTTATGAAAATTAAGGATAATTTTTGGCTTCAATATCTCGAGGAAAAGAGTTTTCCCCATAGCGTAAGATATTACGCAGTACGAGAGATACTCTCGTAAGAGAACTGACCTGCACTTGAAGCCCTGAACAGGTCATTCATTTTGCAACATTTTGATGCTTGTTCGGGTGCTTTCTTTTGCGTTGTCCTTTCCCTCTCTGCTCCACCTGGATGTTTTCTATCCATTATCGGGTGGTGCGGGCTTAAAGTCGAATCGCAGCCTTGCCAGTCAAGACTCAGACTGATCTCATGAAACTGCGTATGTATGACACGCCAATTCGTATTTCCATTTTTGGCGTGCTATCAACACGCAAAATCGCTTTTCAGCGTGTTTATGAACGCCGTTGACTTAACGATACATTACTGTATATATAAATATATGACCTACCCCAATCCCGTCCCTAAACCTACCCGTCACTGGTTAATACCATTTATAAGTCTTTCCCTACCATCCTAGTAAGAAAACTATCGCTCCCCCAGATGTATATCAAAATTTGGCTTTATTTCGCTCGGATTTTTAACGGCGTGTACATACACGCGGAATCACTCGGACATAACGGCGTAGATATACACGCATACACGCGGATAGTTCAAAATGCGTATAAATAACACGCCACTTGACTTGAAAGTGGCGTGTATGTTTACGCAAAAGTCATGATGTCATGTTGCAAGACTAACAAATTCATGATTTTATTTTATAATAATAATTTTATTGAATGACAAATTCGAAAATGATCACTGGTAAATGTAGTAGTATAAAATAATAATAATAATAATAATAATAAACGCTGGATGGCAGCAGGCCAAATTAGTCGCCAGGCCACTAGGAATTCTCCCGGTGCTCCATGCCAGTCCGGGCCTGTATGGAAGTCAATGGGGACCAGAAACGGTTTGGTTCCCGACATTCTTCAAAACATCTTCTTTTGTGTTGAGCAGAATAAATAAAATGAATACAGGTTTGGAAAAACACTAGGGTGAGTAAATGATGACAGCATTTTAATTTTTGGATGAACTATCTCTTTAATTAATCATTCAAACTGAATCGCGATTCGATTCAAACCATTCTGCTAACCCATTTTAACCAATTCATTGAAAAGAACAGACTCAAAAGAACAATTAATTCACGAATCGGATTGGTTGTAATTCTAAACAGCCGACAGAAAATACCAGACACGTGATTGGCGTGCAATTTAGCCTATATAGGGCTAAATAGGCCCTACTTGTTTTTAAATGTCGACTTATTTATTGATATCCACTACCGATCCATATCTGCATGAATTGCACTTAATGAATTTACATCAGAATCGTTTTAAACTATTTATGCAAATTCTGCACTTCACAACGCCAAAAGATACAAGAAAATGCACAATTGAAATCGTATTCACACCGCAATTTAAAACAGTAGAGCAGTAAAACAGTCTCGGAAAAATGAAGTTCAATCCCAAATGTCTCAAAAAGGCATTTACCAAACAAAATCTCACCTTGAGGGATCCTAATGGCGTCAAACTCCAGACTTCTGAGGGACTGATGAAGATTTTCACCTTTTCCAGTTTTGCAATCCCTCATTCGTTCCACGTCTGTGGGAATTGTGCATGTAGTAAATGTGATCACTTTGTAGGCCCTACTTGCAAATTACATCTGTGCAATATTATTTTTTAGATTTAATGTTAATTTGCCCAACTCACAGTGATACTTTCCAACTTCTGCAAAAAACGTGCAATATAATGCCACTTAAATCATATTTACATCTCATGCGGAAGTCCATAACTTTCTTTTTTTTTTTTTTTTTTAAGTCCATAACTTTCGTTTCAGAGATGCGAGTGAAAGTGACGTCTCGCAAACATGGCGGCACGCAGCGAGATGTGATGAACACATGATAATCATTCGCTTTTAAATAAATGAAATTGATCGAAAATGACACTACATTATATTAAAACCTCTCAGTAAACGTTTTCGGAATATTTTGTTCTGAAAAGCGTACGGCTCTTCTCTGAACGGTAGGCTACACAGACAATTTTGTTTAGAAACATTGTGTGTGCGCATACCAGGGGCAGAAAGCAAAATTGTTGAGCTGGTCCGCTACTGCAACAACCTTAAGTATTGAAGCTTTCCTTATTGTTTGTATATAACTGCTGACTCAATAAAACGTGATTGGATCTGTTTGTCTGTCTTTAATTGTGCAGTGTTATTGTGATACATGCTATGTATGAATTATCATGTTAGGCTTATAGCCAAACAATCAGGAAGTAGGCTAGTCTTAGTAACAAAAATAAGGATGATTTATAAAAGAAAAAAACAAACATTCAAATAAACAAATTCAAATAGATAAATGTTAAGAAATTAAAACATGAGGGAAAAATTCATCATTTTTCAGCTATTTACCTCAGTAGGGAAGTGTTTTAGTGTATCATATATTTTTTTGTGCTTTAGGACCTTTCAGAGTTTTTAAGGATTTTATATAGTCTAGAGTTTAAATTCATTTTATTTTTATTTTTTTAAACAACAAATTTGGGAGATGATTTCACAATTCTACATTTGTGAATGAAAAATTTAGCTAGACATACAATTGTATTAGTATAAAGCTCACCACCCTTGCTTTGCAATATCAATCCAAATGTTGTAATATCAAAGCTGGAACTCAAACACAGCAGATGTAAACACCCTCAGAAATTAAACTATAACATAACTGGGGAAGAATCATATTCTCACAGAATAAAGGACGCCTGTATGTGCTATTTACACAGTGAAGAATGACGATTTCGTCATATTAAAGTAGGCTACACCACATTTTAAATGTAAATTAGCATTAAAAAAATAACGTACCATGGTATTCATAGTTTTAATATAACCTCTTCTATGTTAGACGGTTCAGAAACTTTCTGTCTGAAAAAACATTATCATACAGAGGTAAAAAATCACTTTAATAACGGTGTTTGCATTTCCCATTGTAAATTTCACTACGGACAAACAGCCCTTTTTTGAAATGGCTTGCTATAAATACTGAGTTTGAAAAGTTTATAATTTGTAAAGAAATGTAATTATATTGTGAATAAACAAACATTAATTAATTACATGGCTGATACTGCACTAGAGCGCTATCTAGTGTTATTAACCTGAAATTCACCTTTCCAAGATTAGCTCCACTAGCCAATATAAATAGACCTAGAACGCTTTTAAATTACAGTTGATTAGACACTGTTTGGGGTTGAGTTTAACCGCTAGTAAAGCTCAAATGTTGAATAACATGTTAAAGGTGAAAGTTTAGTGCATCATTGTTGATAGTTGAATTCACAAAAGATAAAAAAAAGAAAGGAACAGGATTGATGAAACAGTTAGGCCTACACAAAATACTATAAACATGGGGTTAATACTATAGACAAACTGACATTGATTTTACCGATACTGATATTTACATCTTTCTACTCTGATCAACAGTGGTATGATATTGATTTAACTGATAAATGACGCCATCTGGTGTTTTTTTTTTTTTTTAAACAGCTGCTAAAACAGCATTATAGTAGTGTGAGCTCAACACCTACTAGCATGTTTCATTAACAGCATCTCATCTCTTGATAAATGTGTTGGTCATAATGGAAAATTAGCAGTATTCTTTCATTTTCACACGACTAGAGCTTTTCACTTCCATCAGCGCTTTAATGGGTCTGAGCTCTCCTGTTAATCTGTCATGTTTAGTAATTGTGTCTCTAGAGCAAGAGTTGAATCTAGCAGGGCATTGGACATAGATCATAGACTGAACAAACCTAACAATAGCAACAAACGAATATATTTTTGGTTAATTTTCAGTAAAGTGAAGCAAATGTTTTGCATTAAGCTTAAAGCAGCAATACAAAAAATACAGAGCTAAATATTCTCAAATTAAAAAAAAAATAAAAAAGAAAAAGAAAAATACCAACCAAATTAAAAAAAAATAAAATAAATAAGCAGATGTTTTAAAATAAATCCGATCTCTTCAAATGAAGGCTGTTTTTGATAACTTTTCACTGGATTTCACATTTCACAGGATCACAAGGATTGAGACTGATGTGATAAAAGAGCTTAATTCAGAGGATTTCTGGCATCTTTCTGTCTCACGGGAGACTTTTCTCATGTTCATAAACAGCTCACTGCAGTGAAATGTGTTTTGTGATGAACATTTAAAACATTACAGATGGACAGAACATTGCAAAATAAGATTTTTTTAATGATAAGGAAATGTATTAAAAGTTTAGTAAGTGAGTTACTTATAGAAAGTCAATATATATAACAGAAGCTCATACTGTAGAAACAGAGAAATATGGAACATAAATTATAACAATAAAAAAATTACTTAAAGGGCACCTATTATGGCATTTAAAATGTTCCTAATAATGTTCTGGGAGTCCCCAACAACAGTTTTACGTGCATGCAATGACAAAAAACGTCTCAGGTTACTATTGTAACCATAGTTCCCTGAGAAACAGGGAACGAGACGATGCGTCGAACGACACGGTGGGAACACCTCTTGCGTGATTGCGTCTGAAGCATCTATGCCAACTAGTCCAATGGAATGAGAGAATGAGCGTCACGGGCGGGTGACGTCATGAACCAGGAAAGGATAAGAGCACTTCCGCTGCTCGCCGGCATTTAGCTTCGACAGTTGCCGAAGCAAGCCGATCGCAGGGACGCAGGAAGTATGGCAGGGGGACGCATCGTCTCGTTCCCTGTTTCTCAGGGAACTATGGTTACAATAGTAACCTGAGACGTTCCCTTTATCGAAAAAGGGAACTTCGAGATGCGTCGAACGACACGGTGGGAACGAGAATACCCAACCCGCCATAATTACAAGTACCTGAGTGTCAGTCTGTTGATCTAAGCACTCAGCACCTGAGAACCTGGGGCAGCATCCAGGTCCAAACTGTAAAATCTCACGAATGTGAGCGGAGAGGACCAGCCCGCCGCATCACAAACATCTTGAAGAGATACCCCCTGCAATATGGCTTTAGAAGCCGCCATACTCCTGGTCGAGTGAGCTCGGACCACCAAAGGACAAGGCTGGCCCGAGTACTCGTATGCCAGTGAAATAGCCTCGACTATCCACTTACTGACTGTCTGTTTTGAAGCAGGAAGACCTTTCTTAGGTGATCCAAAGCAAATCAGTAATTGGTCGGACTTTCTGATTGAGGAAGTCCGCCGTACATAAGTGTCCAGTGCTCGCACTGGACACAAAAGGTGCAGTCTTTCCTGGTCCGCAGTTGCAAAAGGAGGAGGACAGAAAGCCTGCAGCACAATAGGCCTCAGAGTCAAGGTTGGAACCTTAGGGACGTATCCCTGTTTTGGATATAGGAACGCCTTGACCATCCCCGGTGCAAATTCAAGGCAGGTGGGGGAGACCGAAAGAGCCTGAAGGTCACCAACTCTCTTTAGGGACGAAATAGCTAGCAGAAAGATAGTCTTGAAAGTAAGGAACTTTTCTGAGACCGAATCTAAGGGCTCGAATGGAGCCCTAGACAGGCCTACTAGAACTACAGTCAAATCCCAAGCTGGCACCTTAGTGCGAATTGCAGGCCTCAGCCTCAAAGTGCCACGAAGGAAACGTGTAATCAGGGGGTCTCGACCCAAAGATATACCTCCCACCATGGTATGGTAAGCCGCAATGGCTGCCACGTAAACTTTTAGTGTGGAAGGACATAGACCTGACACAAAGCGCTCCTGCAGGAACTCGATTACTGTGTTGACAGAACAATTAACCGGATCCCACTGATGTCGGTGACACCATAAGGAGAAAACTCTCCATTTAAGCGCATACAGTTTCCTCGTGGCTGGAGCTCTGGAGCTTAGGATGGTCTCACCAGCCTCAGCTGAAAGACCACTATCTATAAGTTGGGCCCCCTCAGAGGCCAAACCCAAAGATTCCACATGTCTGGTCGAGGGTGAAATATTGTGCCCCCGGCCTGAGACAGAAGGTCCCTCCTCAAAGGGATCTCCAATGGAGGCCCGTCTAGCAGAAGGATCAGGTCCGCAAACCAGATCCGACTTGGCCAGCGTGGTGCTACTAGCAGTAGGCTTATTCCATACCGACGGACCCTCTCCAGAACTCCTGGGAGCAGAGCAACAGGGGGAAAGGCGTACAGACGTAGCCTCGGCCACGTCTGCACCATGGCGTCCAGCCCCAGGGGGGCTGGGTGCGTCAGAGAATACCAGAGAGGACAGTGCGTCGTGTTCTGAGACGCGAACAGATCCACCTCTGCCTGACCATATGCCTCCCAGATTTTCTCCACCGCCTCGGGGTGGAGTCTCCAATCCCCTGGCCTCAGCTCCTGCCTCGACAGGATGTCTGCTCCTATATTCTGGTCCCCAGGAATATACACTGCCCTCAGAGAGAGTACCTTCCCCAGAGACCACAGGAGGATCTGGTGCGCCAGTTTGCAAAGCGGACGCGAGCGCAGACCCCCCTGGCGGTTCAGATAAGAGACCACTGGTGTGTTGTCTGTTCGAACGAGCACATGATGGCCTCTTAGGTCCGGAAGGAAATGTCTCAACGCATTGAAGACGGCCATCATCTCCAGGCAATTTATGTGCCAAGAAAGATGATGGCTTTTCCACAGACCCTGAACCGAGCGGCCTTCCATTACCGCTCCCCAGCCGGTGAGAGAAGCATCTGTCGAGATCACTACTCGATGGCAAAGAGCTCCCAACACCGGACCCTGGGTTAAGAACCAGAATTTACATATAACTAAGGCACGAAAGCATCGCCGCGTGCCTTGATATGCAAAGTGGGTTTCCCCTCGGGGAGAACCTTCTGGTCCTGAGCCAGCACTGTAAAGGTCTCATGTACAGCATGCCAAAAGGAATTCCGTTTGGACGCTGCTGCCAGTAGACCCAACAGTCTCTCGAACTGTTTTACAGTGCGTGACTGGCCTAGCCTCAGCTCTTCTGTGGCTGTTAGGATAATAAATCCCATACCACACCAAGGAAAGTGGTTCTCTGTACTGGAGAAAGTACACTCTTCTTGGGATTGAGCCTCAACCCCAACATCTCTATATGAGCGAGAACGACACCTCAGTGCCGAACCGCCAACTGCTCTGATTCCGCTAGAATCAGCCAGTCGATATAATTCAGAATGCGTATGCCCTGAAGCCTGAGAGGGGCTAAAGCTGCATCCATGCATTTCGTGAACGTGCGGGGTGACAAAGCTAGGCCGAAAGGAAGAACCCGATATTGGTATTCTTTGCCCCTGAAAGAAAACCTCAGGAACTTCCTGTGCTGAGGGAGGATGGAGATATGGAAGTATGCATCCTTTAGATCTACCGTGACGAACCAGTCCTCGGATCTGATTTGGGTCACGATCTGTTTGAGGGTCAGCTAACTTGAACTTTAGTTTCTGAACTGACCGAATAAACAGGCGAAGATCTAAAAGGGACGCAACCCTCCATCCTTTTTTGGAACAATGAAATAATGGCTGTAAAAACCCGACTCTCTGACGGGTGAGTACACCTGTTCTATAGCTTCTTTGCTAACAGGGCCTTTACTTCTTGTCCCATTACCAGAGCCTGCTCGGGATGCACCACTGTGGGCAGCACCCCGCGCTGTAATGAGGAGGACGAGAGCCAAACTGGATTCTGTATCCCTTCTCTACAAACTGCAGGACCCAATGAGAAATATTCGGCAGAAGCATCCACGCTGCCAGAAAATTTACTAAGGGAACCAGCCCCTCGAGGCTGGTCTCTGGTGTTACTGAGGGAGCCAAATCTGGAGCCTGAAACATAATGGCAGGAACTACCTGACCTGACTACTCAAAAGCCCCCCTCAGAGGGCGCGAAACCAATGCTGTACCGCAGCATAGCATCAGCGACGCGCTGGAGACCGCTGCACCCTGAAGCACCGGAGGTGGCAGGGTTGGCAGGAGGGTCTCGTGAGGACCCCGAAATGGAACGGGCACCGTGAAATGAGGTGTACACCACTCTACTTCGGTCGGGGCTGTCCTCACAGGCCTGACGCCTAAACGTCAAGACCCTTGAACCGAAATTTTCTTCGCCTGAAGAACGGTCCTCAGATCCGGCTTAGGCTTAGACGACTTCGGTTGAGAGGGTTGCGTCTGTCTCCAGTATCTACATGGAGGAACACGAGACGCAGCACTCTTTCTGTGCACATAATATGATGAACTCGACGGCTGGGGCTGCTCACGCCCAGCAGCCCCAGGGGGGCTGGACACAGCGAGGGAGAAACCTTATTATATATATATTTTTTATATATATATATATATATCTTGTATCACCTAACAACGACCGCATGGAATGCGTCGCCGAAGAGACCCGAAGGCTCAAATTTCGCTATATCCAGAACCCCAGCAGATCGGCCTGATAAGCCTGGAGCATTATAATATAGATTTCTATAAACATTCTCCAGCTGACCTGCTGCCGTATAAGCTTTACCCATAAAACCAGTAGTTCTGCTTAAACCTACGCGCTGCCTCGGCAAACGCGAGATCCCAGCCACAGAATCTTATTTTTGCAAAATACACTCGAAATCTAAGCGGTGCCTCGGCAAACGCGAGATCCGAGCTAGATTCTGATTACAACATTAAACCTACACGCTGCCTCGGCAAACGCGAGATTCTTTAGTATAGGCTTATGAGCAAAGCAGAGGCTTAAATGATGATACTGGACCAGGTGAAAAAATAGCATTTTCCTATTTTTATTTCTGTTCAGCCTGGGGCATCATATCATAACCGTAATCTTTCAACCCTCTAATCTTGAATAAACATTTAACACGAGGGCTGAAAGTAGTGATAAATACGGTTTATTTCCATAATTTAAATATTCAGTGTGTAAATCAGGGAAAAAATGGAAGCCTCGTGGTGGAGATAATGTGATAGAAATAAGAAAACGCTCGTCAAGTTTCTTAGGACGAGCGTTCCTTTTTCTCAGCTGGCCATTAAATATTTAATTTACTAACAGCACGGGACAAAACCTCCACCAGTTCATCATATACTGGAAAAATAGATGGCGAATCTAATTCAACAGTGTGTGTGCTTGCTTTCACTTTCAACATTCTCAAACACAAACCTCCTCGGAGGAAGAATATGAAGGAAAAAGGGCTCTCTCTCCCCGAGCAGAAGAAACCGCAGAGCGTGCTTCCAACACCGGGGAGATAGAGCTGGATCTTCCGGGCAAGGAAGAAGAAAAGGCCCTCGGACCGTTCTCCCACCCCTCCAAAAGATCCTTTTGCGATCCCCAGGAATGCATTCTCCGCGCCGCCTCGGCAAACGCGGGTCCTGCATCCCGTGAGAATCGCGAGCCTGCCACTATCATAGTGACAGGCGAGAGCAGAGCATGCAAATTTGGTAGTTTCACTTTCACAATGTTAGCACTCAGCATGCTCTTACTCTCAAACAAAATGACACAAAGCTGTGTGTGTCCCCACCCGTTTAAATAAACGCGGGCAGGGAGGAACACACTGTTTGTACATTTGTTTCGCCATAACGTTTCCGACAATATTGTAACAGACAACAATAAATAGACAGAGACAGTTTGACACAGATCGCTTGCTGAGGCAACAGAAGCTAAATGCCGGCGAGCAGCGGAAGTGCTCTTATCCTTTCCTGGTTCATGACGTCACCCACCCGTGACGCTCATTCTCTCATTCCATTGGACTAGTTGGCATAGATGCTTCAGACGCAATCACGCAAGAGGCGTTCCCACCGTGTCGTTCGACACATCTCGAAGTTCCCTTTTTCGATAAAGGGAACTCTTTTGTTGTCTTATATGCATTCATTTTTACCTGATTTGCTCACCGACTCATTTTTCCAAACCCCTCCTTTGCGTGACGCTAATCTGTGGTGATTGGTCAGATGACACAAATATTTTTTGCATTAGCCCAAAGCTTAAACACATTGATAAAGCACTGCAGTACTACAATACGCTCTATTCTTTATGACAACTCCAATAACAACGACAAACATTTTACATATTTAAAATAAAATAAAAAAACCTTGGAGTCTTGGAGACCTAGAAGCTGCGCTGAGCGTAACTGACACACACACACACACACACACACACACACACACACACACACACACACACACACACACACACACACACACACTGAGCATGCTACAAAACCCATAAAATCAACAATTATTATTAATAATACTTACAGGTTGTGATTCGGAGGATGAAGCTCATCCAAATAAACTTGGTACTGAACCTTCCTTCAGTATCAGCTGGCTCGCGAATCCTCACTTGAAAGCATTTATGTTTGTAAAGGAATCGTCATTAAAGTGACGCGAACACAGCACAAGTTTCGGGTACTTGTGTGATATAGTGGTAAATATAAACTCTAGCCACTGATTCTTCACATGCTCGTCTCTGGGCAGTGAAAAAAAAGTTCGCTTTTGATTCGCACTTCAGAACACAGTCTCGTCGACATGTTGTTTTCAGGTTTCACTGCTGTCTGCAGCGCGCGCAATAAGTGGGCGTATCTTATTCAAATAACTTGTTGCTAGTTGACGTCATAAAGATAGAGAGAATGCATCGTTCGTCTATCGATTCATATCAGCGACTCTAAGAGTCGACTCTTACTTTTGAGAGACAATAACTTTGTATACGGTGAACTTTCATATTTAAAACTTTGCAGGATGTTTTCGTTCACTTAGGTCTATGTTATACACTACATGAAAGGTCATTTTCAAATTCCATAATAGGTACCCTCTGGGCTTCTTCGTCCGAAAACTTTTACGTTTTGAATTGTTTAATTTTTTTGCTTCATCGGATGAGGGTGAAACTTGGTGACTTTTGTTGTATTACCTATATGAACACACAAAAAAATCAAGGAGATGATTCAGATATGTTAAAGGGTCGTAAAAAAAAAAGTCACACTTAGCTTCCTCCCGGTCAAAAACGGACGACATAGGAATGAATGGGAAATATGAAAAAATAGGAAAACTCAGAGAAACATTTGGTGGTACAAGCTACAGATCAGCCACTGTGCAGAAAAAAAGTGTACAGCAATGAAGGGGTGACACTCTAAAACATCAAGAGTGCAAAAAAGACACTCCACCCCACACACACACACCACCACGCACACAAACACACACACACACACACAGAGATAAACTGGCTCTGTGTAATAAGAGATAAACTGACTGCAACAGCAAATTTTTAGAATTATGCAAAATAAACTCAATAAATGAAGAAAAAAAACATCTTGCCCAAATGGACGCACGCACACACACGCACACACACACACACACACACACACACACACACACACACACACACACACACACACACACACACACACACACACACACACACACACACAGAGAAATGAACTGGTAAGACTGCAACAATTTTGAGAATATGCATAAATAAAAAAGACTCGTTCAAATGCAACACACACACTCACTCACTCTCAAACACACAAACACACACACAAACACACACACACACACACTGGAAATAGTGCAACAGCAAATTTTTAGAATATGCAAAATAAAATCAATAAATGAAAAAAAATCTCGCACACACACAAATTAACTGGTAAGACTGCAACAGCAAATTTTGAGAATATGCAAAAATAAAAAAATACAAAAGACTCGCTCAAATGCAAAACACACACACACACACACACACACTCAGAGAGAGAGAGAGAGAGAGAGAGAGAGAGAGAGAGAGAGAGAGAGAAGAGAGACTATATAGGGCGGCTTCTGTCACTTTTGAGTGATTTATGACCCTTTGATTGACCACGCCCCTTTTTCCCACGCGTAGCCCCGCCCCTTTTCCCCACACTTAGCTCCGCCCCCTTTTCCCACGCTTAGTCCCGCCCCCTCCCACCCACTTCCGGAGAGGTCATGTGACCGTGGGAATTCCCACGGTACGGAACCCCTCCCATCCGAACCGGTTCCGGTCTGGGCACGTGTTGTACACCTGTTACGGGCATCTGTCTTGATCAATGTAAAAAATGTTCAAATTAATGGAAAAACATTCAAAACAATACATTTTCAATCTTTTTATGAAGGATGACAGAAAACAGAGATAGGTTTAGTGTTTTTTATTAAAGAAAAGGGTCATAACACGTAGTGATTAAAACCATTAAGATACATATGTCTTTACCTTTACACATTATTTAGTAAAATGTTACATTTTACATAAACATCTGTTTTAAAAAGAGTTTTCAATCACAAAAATAACATATATTTTGGGCAAAAGTTGTGCTTTTCACATAACACGTAGTGATTAAAACCATTAAAACATTAATGAGAAAGTTAAAATTGTGTTTTCCACAATAACACACAGTGCTTAAAACTATTAAAACAATTTATATCATTAAGATACTATTGTGTTTAGTGTTCATACACTTAAAACATTAATGAAAAAGTTTAAAAGCTGTTTTCTTAACGTTATCAAAATGTTCTAGCATTAAAACCGTTTGTATTAAAATTACTTGCATCTAATATGTCTTCAGTGTTCACACACACTTGTAAGTTGTTTAAACTGCATTTCTTAAAGTTATCAAAATGTTTTAGTTCATAAAACATCTAAAATGTTAAAGCGTTAAAAGATCAACATCCAGTTATTTACAGAAAAGTAAGACGAGTTAAAAGTTGTTTTTTTCATTACAAAAGATACATTTAACCTTCATTATTTTTGTAAAATGTGTTACATTTTACATAAAACACATCATGACATTAAAATTACATTGTGTTAAAAATATAGTTTTTTAGCGGTCACCATACATTTGTAAAATGTTAAAACGTTTAGACATAAAAAAATAAATAATTAATACATTTAAAAATATAATACGATAATTAAATAAATAAAAGTTTTAAATTGTGGTTTCTTAAAGTTATCAAAATGTTTTAGCATTAAAAACATCTAAAACTGTGTGTATTAAAATTACATCAAACAAATATAACTAATTACTATATTTGAAGATGTACTTTTTCACATAACACATATAGTGTTTAAAACTATTAAAACAATTTATATCATTAAGATACTTTTGTCTTTAGTGTTCATACACTTGTAAGTTGTTAAAACATTAATGAAAAAGTTTAAACCGCATTTCTTAAAGTTATCCAAATGTTTTCTTAAAACATCTAAAATGTTAAAACGTTAAAAGATCAACATCCTGTTATTTACAGAAAAGTAAAACGAGTTAAACGTTTTTCTTCATTACAAAAGATACATTTAACCTTCATTATTTTTGTAAAATGTGTTACATTTTACATAAAACACCTCATGACATTAAAATTACATCATGTTAAAAATCACAGTATCAAAAACACATACATACATTTTTTTTTTAAAAAAACCTGACTTACTTTTTTTACATCCACGCTTTGTTGTTGAAAGAAGAACAAAAGTAATCCAGTTTAAAGATTTAATCCAACACCATCGATATATCCAAAGGTATTAATCCATCACTATAAAGGTATGTCAAACTCCAAAACTTTAGGGGTTTTAATTCCAAAAGTTACAAAAGTCCTTGTGAGGAGCTCCGCGAAACACATCCACTCTCTTACATCCCAAAAGTTAGACTGACATCTCTGAGGTCTACAAAGTAGCCTGACTCAGACTCCACCCCTAGAGCCGTCCCACACCTCGACCCCTCCCACAACAGGTGCTGAGGCATGGGAAAGGATGACAAAGAGTTCCCACGCGCACACACGCGCACACACACACACACACACACACACACACACACACACACACACACACACATAATGAAGGAATAGACGTCCGCAGCCCATGCGTTGCGCATGCGCGCGCACACACATACATAATGAAAGAATAGACGTCCCCAGCCCATGCGTTGCGCATGCGCTCGCGTGCGCACACACACACACACGCATTCCACACCTGGAGTGTGGGGAATAGAACAAACGTCTCACACAAGCACTCCCACATAATGAAAGAAGAGACGCCCCCGTGCTCCGTTTGAAAAGCCGCAAACTCGACGTAGGCCTACATTCCCTTGGAATTTCAGACCCAAAAGACTCCCGAGAGATGCCTTGATGAAGCTATGATGGATTTAACTTTAGCTCCGCGAAAATTAGGCTACAAGGATCGTGATTAACAAAATTAACCAGCCGGAACATGTGGAATATATTTTACATTTGATTGATCAATATGGATATAACGATAGAAGATTTACATGGAATAAGACAGAAGACCTTCGATTTGGTTTTCACAGAGCGAGATATTGGATTTTATTTTTTACCACATTATGGATTGGTATGAAAAGACTGAGGAGACGGATTAACAAATGAGATACAGACTGCTCGTGGACCATGTTAATAAATACCCACGTATTAATTAGAAGGTTATAAGGTATATGTATAAATGTATTTAATGTAATAAATAATAAATATAGCCTACTTCCTTTGTATATCCTTTGCATCCATCCTATATCGTTGAACATCGATAAACATGCCCGTACATGCTCCCTGAGACACAGTCAAAGTCTACACGACATGCACGACATAACATACTGTAGCCTACATATAACACGGGTAGATCACGTAACGATCAACGTGCAAACATAATTAACATTGTAAACATTTAGACTGAATGCAATGATAGCGATCTTCAATCTCTCTTATGAAAGTATTATACAATAAAACATGCACATGTGTTTACAATTAGTTGCACGCACACACATATTCCTTAGTTAACAACACTTGATTTTAACTATTATTTACATTGAACAAGAGCATCCACAAATTCTCTCAACATTAGATGTTTTCAAACTTCACGGAAAGTTTTAGAACAGTCCAAATCACAATCAGAGGTGGGGGTGTTTGGGAGAGTCCATTTCTAAAGGGTCTTTTTCACTGTTTTATAACAAATAACATTATGTCCAGGAGAAGTTCACGCTCACACACAAACACACTCATACAATGTATTATCTCTGGTAAGATCAGGGACTTGTTTTTAATTAAATAAAGTTTTGTTTTTCACATATATTTGAAAAGTTCATCATCACATTTAAAGCTTTTAAAAAAGTTATATAAAGTTATGGTTGGTATTCGTACATTTTACTACGTTATCAGAAAATGTTTGAGAAAGTTGTTACTTCTTTTTAATTCTGTATTTTTACAGACCTAAAACCATGATGCTTCAAAGTATGGAATATAAGTTTTTGAACATTTATAAGATTTTGAACATTTATAAATGTGTGTGTTGCAAAAGCAGGTGTCTATTTTCTTTAAATAAAGATTTAACTTTTTAATTTCTTTAAATCAGTCTGATGACACACATTATTTCTGTGATTAATTGATTAGTAATGTTGCGAGGGGGTTTCCTCACACGAGTAAAAGCACTTTAGACGTGTTTGTGACAAACACATTGTATTTACTTAGACTTTTTAAATGTATTTAACATTTTAAATGTTTTTCTTCTGTCCAACTTACATTTCATATATGAATTGCCTGAGGCGTTTAACAAACACATATAGGGAATGCATGTTGATTAGTACACTGTACCACTACCATCACTGTAGTATTCTGAGGAAATATCAGTTACTTACTTGGGATAATCTCATTAAATTCAAAAACATTTGTTTAATTTATAAAATCAGACATGGTCTAGCACCACATGCTTTCTGAGTGCATTTAAACATTATATATTTATTTTATATAAATTGTATTTCTTAACCATAATGTGGTGTATGTAATTTTATTTTTGTGATTTTATACATGCGGTTATCTTTAAGGTTGCCTTTTATTACACCCGGCTGAGGGACTAAGGATGAAAATTAGCACTCTTGAGTTAGCTTGGGTACATTTACATTGTTTTAATGCTGATTAATGTAACACTGTCCCCCTTTCAAATAAAGAGAAAATGAAAAAGTACTTTTCAGGCATAGTGTAAACATGTAATGTTCGAGAAAAATCTTTGAGAGGTCTCATCCAGGCATACCTTTGCTAAAATAAACTTTATGGAAGTCATCTCCAAACTGTGAGTATGCTCCGACGTGTAACTATACCATTATATATTTATATTATGGTACCATGTTGCTTTAAAGTCTTTGTTTGTTTGTTTGTTTGTTATTAACTAATACTTTTTATTTTTCAACATCCTACACAAATTAAAGAAACATATCAGTAATGACATGTCAGTAAATGTAAGGATTTTAAAATGTCAGTAGACAATACCCAATTGTCCCCTTCTGGCCAGGTGCGTAACTTGGGCGTGATTTTTGATGCTCAGCTAACTTTTAATTCACATTTTAAAAACATAACGAAGGTTGCTTTTTTCCATCTGAGGAACATTGCGCGTATTAGACCATTTCTCTCTAGGCCTGATGCAGAGAGGCTTATCCATGCCTTCATCACGTCAAGGCTTGATTATTGTAATTCTCTCTTTGCTGGTTTACCAGCAAATTCTATTAAGAGGTTGCAATATATACAGAACTCTGCCGCACGTGTTTTAACTCACACATCCTCACGCCATCACATTACACCTGTGCTCCAGCAACTGCATTGGCTTCCAGTTCAGCCACGTATTGATTTTAAAATTCTGATTTTAACCTATAAAGCAGTACATGGGTTGGCTCCAGATTACATCTGTGATTTGGTTACTCCATCCACTTCTGCTCGCTCTCTCCGTTCTGCCGGCTCTCTCTCCCTGTATCAGCCTCGTTGTAAATTGAAAACCATGGGGGGAAGATCCTTTTCCTATAACGCACCTAAGTTATGGAACACACTACCCGCATCTATTAGGGATGCTGCTTCAGTGGATTGTTTTAAGAAACTTCTTAAGACACATCTTTTTAGTCTAGCTTTTAATTTATAATTGTATTATTATTTTTATTATTTTCTATACTTGTATTTATATATATATTTTTTTTTACTTCCATGTTTGATTATTTTGTTTTGTACATGCTGTAGCGCTTTGAGTCTGAGAAAGGCGCATTACAAATAAAATTTATTATTATTATTATTATTATTATATGAGCTAAGAATGTTCTCTAACCCCAAATAAACAGATAATGGAATGTTTGCAATCTACAATATGTTGGATATTACTCGTTATGTGTGTAAATAGTTGTATTTTACACATCAACACACCGCTGTGATGCAGCGTTCCACACTTGTAAAGCCTATATGGACTAACTTTAAAACATAGGTCTAATCTTTATACAGAAGTCACACACGTCCAAAACAAACATACAAAATTCAAAAAGACCAAACCACTAAGAAAAGAGGGATGAAAAGCATTTGTTTATAAGAAATACACAAAAGTTTGCAAATGACGGTTTATCATTAGTTTTAGTCATCTTGCTCAGTAGATGAAACCGTTCACATCTTGTTTCTCGGATTGTACATGTTTTACATGAAGACTTTCTTTGAGAGCCATCAACATTCAGTGGTTATAAGAATAAATGATAATTAAGAATTTATGCAATAGTCTTTCTGTTTGAGAACCTTTGACTATCCCACGATGCTGAATCACACAAAGTGTTAACACGAAAAGTAAGTGCATGCTGTTTTACACTTAAACTATTACCACAGAATCACTTGAGTTAAATTAAAGCTTGAGGTTGAGACTAAAGTCCCACACTCCGCTGAAACCTGTATAAAATTGCACAAAAGTAGATTCTGGACAACTTGCTAAAAAGTAAATGTAGCATGAGCCATTTAAAACAAATACAGAAAAGCCACACCAGTTTTGAATGTTTGTAAGCGGCATGTTATATTTTAGCCGTAGGAATTTATGAAAAACACGTACAAATGTGACATAAAGAGTATTAAATTACAGTCGTCTAGTGTTTAAGACTAAAATTATATTTCTTTTAGAACATCTTTCTGTTATGTCTACGAAACATCGAGATGAAAGAAGGGTATTGCTGTTTTTTCTGTAAACTATTACAAGATGTGCATTTCACAGCACTGATACACATGTAGTTTGTGTATTTGTCACTAAACAACAGTTAACGAATTACAAATGATAAGTGTTATTAAGATTCGTTTTTATTCTGTACACATCAATACTTTGACAACAGAGTTTTAGACACCTGTCTTTTAGGTGTAATCATCTCTAGACGTTGTGTTTTATGTCTTAATATTTCGTTTTTCTTTTTATGAAAACATGCCGAAGCAGTATCAGAATACCAAAATGTTTTAACATATCGTACATTTCTATAAACTAAAAAAAAAAAAACTATAAACAGTTATATGTGAAACATGGTGTCAGTCGTATTAGTGGATTCTTGTTTATATTGAACATTGCTATTGAACCGCATGTTTAACAGTGCTAATGTTCCGGACCTCATCACAGTCTTCATGGAGCATACCAACATTGAAACAAGACTCGATATTAGCATGTAACATTTTGAAAATTTTGTTTGTATGCATCTTTGATTTGTTTACATTTCTTCTGAAACACACTGTTTTTGAAATTGTTTACCATTGTTTAACATCACCATTCTCAATTGCAGCGTGTCTACTTTCCTTATGCTTTGAAAAAACAAACTTTGAAAACAACTATGCTTTCTAAGAATGTCATCAGCCGTAGAAATGTCTTGCGTATGTATCTCACAACTATCGTCGGAGTTTCCTGCATCGCCTAATGTACAGCTAAAGAAAACATTTACGAAATGAGGCGTAGTTACGAAAGAGTTGTGAAATGCGTCTTAAATTGAAATCTATAAGTGACCCTCAAATTCTGTGCATGCAACAAAACACAGCGCATCTGGGCTCAATGATTTATCATAAAATTACTTCTGTCACATTGTTTGAAGAAAAACTTTAATCGGCTGGTGTTTAATAACTATTGAAGTTATTAAACAATGAATTCGGTAATTACATGTTTTATGTGACATATCTTGTTTTAATTTTAACTAAATATACATTTGAATGCTCTAAAGGTTTATAACTTTTATATTAAGGTTTATATTTGAATGAATGAATGAATGAATGAATGAATGAATGAATGAATGAATGAATGAATGAATGAATGAATGAATGAATGAATAAGGCATTTATATAGCGCTTTCGTAAAAGTTTTTCTTTCTACTTTATTAATACTTGTTACAACTCTTATTGCGAACAATCCATCCCATACATATGTTTTTGATCTTGTAATGTTTAATCAAAATGTTGTAATTGGAGTGAAAATCACTAAGTCACTAAACAATAGTTACACCCTCTGTTTACGACGTCATGACGGATACGCCCCTATACAACCCCCTTCCCTCCACACAATTTAAACAGCTTGTCTATTATTGAAAAGATGCTGTGAGATATGGGTATAATGCGAACCATTTATCCATTTTTTTTAAATACCGCTAAACAAAAGAATGAAGATCATTTGGTTATTATTATTATTATTATTATTGCTTAATACCTCCTAATCGTATGGATTAAGGTTGCATGTTGTTTTTATGATCTCAGACATGACCACAAAATATTTTTTAAAAACAATTTATTTAAACAATATATTGAGAGATAAACAGTACATTCATACATTGAAACGTTATACAATATATTCATACATTGAAATGTTAAAAAGTAAAAGTAAAACAATAGTAATGACATTAAAGTTTGTCTAACCAGGAAATAATTTTTTTTGCAGACTGTGTTGTCTCGCTCTAAGATGTAGCTGAGTAGAGTTTCAACGATTTCGCAGACGGCACAGAGTTTCTCATTTTTTGAAAACAGTGACGCACATAGATCTGTTACAAACGTACACATACAGAGAACTCCAAACTCGTCCCTACAATCAAACACCACACTCAGAACTTTTCTGAGGATTACACAGATCGGTTTGTTAAGACACACGATCGTAACATCACGCCATGAATTTGTTAGGCCTCTTACAATCATTTCATTTTTGAGTTTTGTTACACGTCTAGTATCTCCCGCACAGTCCTTATTCGAATCACACGCAGCATCGATGATCTTATGCATCAAGTCAATCATCTGGGCTCTAAAATAATCTTCAAACATAGAGTCTATGGTATCTCTTAAACGGCACTCTTTGCTCATGGCACAGTCAAACACCGTAGGCTTGTTCGTAGCATCTTCAGAACTCAACGGGCAGTTATGCTCCATCGTGCTTTTAGTCCAAAGTTTTTAGATTTTTAGAACTCAACTTCATGGATGGTGTAAACTTTATCCCCTATCCGATGTTGAAAGATTCGGATAGTTCCTGGAATGTCATGTGATTGAGTCGTTGCAGCACGATCATCCAAGTCTTGTGCATTAACATTCTGAAGTTGTGGGTTATGGGTCAGATCCTCCATAGTGATATCAGTCGAAGAAGCCCAATGCGTGTCATGCTCAGATATACAAGAATGTTGAAGCATTCTTTGGTTGTCCATGTAACAATCAGACAATGTTCCTTCAACCTTTGATCGCTGAGATGTTGTAGTAATATAGACGTCTACGCCTGAACTCGTACTGTCCTGTTAGGTCAGCTCTGTCAGGAGGTCACCGGCTCTGTGTCTCCCTGTGAGATTATCAGGGTGGATATATAACCCTACTGGAGGGGAGGGGTTTGTATAGGGGCGTATCCGTCATGACGTCGTAAACAGAGGGTGTAACTATTGTTTAGTGACTTAGTGATTTTCACTCCAATTACAACATTTTGATTAAACATTACAAGATCAAAAACATATGTATGGGATGGATTGTTCGCAATAAGAGTTGTAACAAGTATTAATAAAGTAGAAAGAAAAACTTTTACGAAAGCGCTATATAAATGCCTTATTCATTCATTCATTCATTCATTCATTCATTCATTCATTCATTCATTCATTCATTCATTCATTCATTCATTCATTCATTCATTCAAATATAAACCTTAATATAAAAGTTATAAACCTTTAGAGCATTCAAATGTATATTTAGTTAAAATTAAAACAAGATATGTCACATAAAACATGTAATTACCGAATTCATTGTTTAATAACTTCAATAGTGAAGCTCCATGAAGACTGTGATGAGGTCCGGAACATTAGCACTGTTAAACATGCGGTTCAATAGCAATGTTCAATATAAACAAGAATCCACTAATACGACTGACACCATGTTTCACATATAACTGTTTATAGTTTTTTTTTTTTTTAGTTTATAGAAATGTACGATATGTTAAAACATTTTGGTATTCTGATACTGCTTCGGCATGTTTTCATAAAAAGAAAAACGAAATATTAAGACATAAAACACAACGTCTAGAGATGATTACACCTAAAAGACAGGTGTCTAAAACTCTGTTGTCAAAGTATTGATGTGTACAGAATAAAAACGAATCTTAATAACACTTATCATTTGTAATTCGTTAACTGTTGTTTAGTGACAAATACACAAACTACATGTGTATCAGTGCTGTGAAATGCACATCTTGTAATAGTTTACAGAAAAAACAGCAATACCCTTCTTTCATCTCGATGTTTCGTAGACATAACAGAAAGATGTTCTAAAAGAAATATAATTTTAGTCTTAAACACTAGACGACTGTAATTTAATACTCTTTATGTCACATTTGTACGTGTTTTTCATAAATTCCTACGGCTAAAATATAACATGCCGCTTACAAACATTCAAAACTGGTGTGGCTTTTCTGTATTTGTTTTAAATGGCTCATGCTACATTTACTTTTTAGCAAGTTGTCCAGAATCTACTTTTGTGCAATTTTATACAGGTTTCAGCGGAGTGTGGGACTTTAGTCTCAACCTCAAGCTTTAATTTAACTCAAGTGATTCTGTGGTAATAGTTTAAGTGTAAAACAGCATGCACTTACTTTTCGTGTTAACACTTTGTGTGATTCAGCATCGTGGGATAGTCAAAGGTTCTCAAACAGAAAGACTATTGCATAAATTCTTAATTATCATTTATTCTTATAACCACTGAATGTTGATGGCTCTCAAAGAAAAGTCTTCATGTAAAACATGTACAATCCGAGAAACAAGATGTGAACGGTGTCATCTACTGAGCAAGATGACTAAAACTAATGATAAACCGTCATTTGCAAACTTTTGTGTATTTCTTATAAACAAATGCTTTTCATCCCTCTTTTCTTAGTGGTTTGGTCTTTTTGAATTTTGTATGTTTGTTTTGGACGTGTGTGACTTCTGTATAAAGATTAGACCTATGTTTTAAAGTTAGTCCATATAGGCTTTACAAGTGTGGAACGCTGCATCACAGCGGGTGTTGTTGATGTGTAAAATACAACTATTTACACACATAACGAGTAATATCCAACATATTGTAGATTGCAAACATTCCATTATCTGTTTATTTGGGGTTAGAGAACATTCTTAGCTCATATGTTTCTTTAATTTGTGTAGGATGTTGAAAAATAAAAAGTATTAGTTAATAACAAACAAACAAACAAACAAAGACTTTAAAGCAACATGGTACCATAATATAAATATATAATGGTATAGTTACACGTCGGAGCATACTCACAGTTTGGAGATGACTTCCATAAAGTTTATTTTAGCAAAGGTATGCCTGGATGAGACCTCTCAAAGATTTTTCTCGAACATTACATGTTTACACTATGCCTGAAAAGTACTTTTTCATTTTCTCTTTATTTGAAAGGGGGACAGTGTTACATTAATCAGCATTAAAACAATGTAAATGTACCCAAGCTAACTCAAGAGGGCTAATTTTCATCCTTAGTCCCTCAGCCGGGTGTAATAAAAGGCAACCTTAAAGATAACCGCATGTATAAAATCACAAAAATAAAATTACATACACCACATTATGGTTAAGAAATACAATTTATATAAAATAAATATATAATGTTTAAATGCACTCAGAAAGCATGTGGTGCTAGACCATGTCTGATTTTATAAATTAAACAAATGTTTTTGAATTTAATGAGATTATCCCAAGTAAGTAACTGATATTTCCTCAGAATACTACAGTGATGGTAGTGGTACAGTGTACTAATCAACATGCATTCCCTATATGTGTTTGTTAAATGCCTCAGGCAATTCATATATGAAATGTAAGTTGGACAGAAGAAAAACATTTAAAATGTTAAATACATTTAAAAAGTCTAAGTAAATACAATGTGTTTGTCACAAACACGTCTAAAGTGCTTTTACTCGTGTGAGGAAACCCCCTCGCAACATTACTAATCAATTAATCACAGAAATAATGTGTGTCATCAGACTGATTTAAAGAAATTAAAAAGTTAAATCTTTATTTAAAGAAAATAGACACCTGCTTTTGCAACACACACATTTATAAATGTTCAAAATCTTATAAATGTTCAAAAACTTATATTCCATACTTTGAAGCATCATGGTTTTAGGTCTGTAAAAATACAGAATTAAAAAGAAGTAACAACTTTCTCTAACATTTTCTGATAACGTAGTAAAATGTACGAATACCAACCATAACTTTATACAACTTTTTTAAAAGCTTTAAATGTGATGATGAACTTTTCAAATATATGTGAAAAACAAAACTTTATTTAATTAAAAACAAGTCCCTGATCTTACCAGAGATAATACATTGTATGAGTGTGTTTGTGTGGAGCATGAACTTTTCCTGGACATAATGTTATTTGTTATAAAACAGTGAAAAAGACCCTTTAGAAATGGACTCTCCCAAACACCCCCACCTCTGATTGTGATTTGGACTGTTCTAAAACTTTCCGTGAAGTTTGAAAACGTCTCAGGTTACTTGCGTAACCTATGTTCTCTGAATAGGGAACGAGACGCTGCGGAAAGCGCAGTGGGATATTCTCTGAATGTGCCGATTGTCTGAAGCCTTATAGAATCACGCCAATTCATTGGCTGATGGCGTCGCGCGCGATATGGCTCCGCCCCGACGCTCTTACGTCGCATCATACGTATTCGCGCGCGCGCGCCATCTGCTCCTCAGATTTCTCTGCCGAAAAGAAACTGTCAGCAGCGCGAGGAGCTTGGCCGCTAACGCAGCGTCTCGTTCCCTATTCAGAGAACATAGGTTACGCAAGTAACCAGAGACGTTCTCTTTCATAGGTTCTCTCAACGCTGCGGAAAGCGCAGTGGGAACGGACTACCAAACTCGCCAAGCTAGAGCGCTTTTATGACTGGTAGATAAAAGAGACAACGACCGAAACGAGTTCAAACAGAAAGAACCTGGGAACCCGGGGTCATGTCAAGATCCAAGCTATAGAACCTTACAAAAGTGTGCGGAGAGGACCAGCCTGCCGCAACACAAATATCCTCCAAAAGTGCTCCTCTGAAAAGAGCTTGAGAAGATGCTACACTTCTGGTGGAATGTGCTCTAATGTTAAGAGGTGAAGGCAAGCCACGCACCCCATAAGCCAACGAGATAGCCTCTGTGACCCAGTGAGAAATCCTCTGCTTCGATGCAGCAAGCCCACGGCGGCTAGCACCGAAGCAAACCAGAAGCTGGTTAGATTTCCTCCAACCGCCTGAGCGGTCTACATATATCTTAAGAGAACGAACTGGGCAGAGCAAGTTAAGCTCCCTATCTTCCTCAGATGAAAATGGAGGAGGGTGGAAAGCGTTAAGGTTAACTACCTGAGAGCGGAAAGTTGAGGAAAGAACCTTTGGGACATACCCTGGTCTCGGCCTCAAGGAAACTTTGACCAGGCCAGGGGCAAAGTCCAAGCAGGACTCGCTAACAGAAAGAGCTTGTAAGTCTCCCACCCGCTTTAATGAGGACAAAGCTAACAAAAGAGAAACCTTAAGAGTCAGAATCCTATCCGGAGCTGACTCCAAGGGCTCAAAGGGGGCTTTCGTCAAACCCTCTAGGACAACAGAAAGATCCCATGAGGGAACTCTAGGGGAGCGAGCCGGTTTCAGGCGCTTCACCCCACGCATAAAGGCAGAAACTAACCTTAATTTGCCTAGGGGAATCTCATCCGATTCCCTATGCGCTGCAATAGCCGCGACATAAACTCTGAGAGTGGTAGCAGCTGCTCCAGCCGCAAACTTCTCCTGCAGGAATTCCAGTACTGAACCAGCAGGGCAGTTAACTGGGCTCCTATCATGTGCTAAACACCAGGTCTCAAAAACCTTCCATTTGGAAGAATATAGTCTCCTTGTAGAAGGGGCTCTAGCACTCGCAATAGTCTCCTGAACGTCAGTTGGGAGACCAGAGCTTAATGCTAACGGCCTCTGATCGGCCAAACATACAGCTTCCACATGTCTGGGCGAGGATGCCATATCCTGCCCTGTAACTGGGACAGCAGATCTTCCCTGACCGGGATCCTCCAGGGGGAAGACTCCAGTAGAGGAACTAGCTCCGAAAACCATGGCTGAGATGGCCAGAACGGAGCTACCAGGAGGAGGCGGACTCCGCTCTCTCTCACTCTGGCCAAGACCGCCGGGATCAGTTTGATGGGCGGGAAGGCATAGAGTTTCTGCGTTGGCCAAGGGTAAGCGAACGCATCTATCCCCAATGGGGCCGGGGGACTCAGGGAGAACCAAAGCGGGCATTGGGACGACTCTCGAGATGCAAAGAGGTCCACCTCCGCCTCTCCAAAAACCTTCCAGATTAGAGCCACCGTCTGGCGGTTCAACATCCATTCTCCCGATCGGAGTTTCTGTCTCGACAGAAAATCTGCTGCGAGGTTCAGAACCCCTGGGACATGAACCGCTCTTAGAGATAGGAATCTGCTCTGAGACCACAGGAGAAGGTGACGCGCATGCCTGTCTAGGGTGCGCGACCGAGAACCTCCCTGCCGGTTCACATGAGACACCACTGCCATATTGTCTGTTCTGACAATGACATGGTGACCCTCTAGAAGAGGGAGGAAATGAAGCAGAGCCAGAAAAACGGCCCTTAACTCCAGGCAGTTTATGTGCCAGGAGAGAGCCTCTCCGGTCCAGACCCCACACGCTGGTCTGCCCTCGAAAACCGCTCCCCAGCCGGTGAGAGAGGCATCCGTCGTAATCATCTGGCGACGAGATACCGCACCCATGCTGACCCCTTTCCGAAGAAAAAGAGGGTCCCGCCAAACTGACAGGGCTCGAAAGCAACTGCGCGATACCTTCAGTAGGCGAAGGGTTGACCCGGAGGGTCGAACCCCTGAGAGTTTCACCCACCACATGAAGGGTCTCATGTGGAGTAGGCCCAGCGGTAGCACGGAGGAGGCCGCAGCCATAAGGCCCAGCATCCTGCGGCAGGTGCCCACAGACACATGATGGCCTAGTGAAAAACGAGCCAAGCATGTCGTCAAGCTGGAAATCCGTGCAGGGGCCAAACGGGCCTGCATGAGAACGGAATCCATGTTCACCCCCAAGAAAACGGTGCTTTGAGCCGGAGCAAGAACACTCTTCTCCGAGTTCAACCTCAAACCGAGAGACTGGATATGACTCAGAACGACGTCTCTGTGGTGGGCCACTAGCTTCCTGGACTGGGCTAAAATGAGCCAATCGTCCAGGTAATTTAGAACACGGATGCCCTGGAGCCGCAATGGGGCCAGAGCTGCATCCATGCACTTTGTGAATGTCCTCGGGGCTAGAGATAGGCCGAAGGGAAGGACCCTGTACTGGAACGCCCTTTCTCCAACGGCGAACCTGAGGAATTGCCTGTGTCGCTGTACAACCTGGATGTGAAAATAAGCATCCTTTAGGTCTATCGTCACGAACCAATCCCCTGGCCGAATCTGAGATATGATAGCTTTCAGCGTCAACATCTTGAATTTCCCTTTGTAAAGGGCGAAGTTCAGCCGGCGGAGGTCCAGTATGGGACGCAAACCGCCGCCCTTCTTCGGGACCAGGAAGTAACGGCTGTAAAAGCCCCGCTCGGTTTCCCCTGGAGTAATCTCCTCTATTGCTCCTTTGAGAAGGAGGGAAGAGATTTCCTGCTGCAGAACAGAAGCCTGAGTGGCGCTGTCTACTACAGTAGGAAACACCCCGTTGAAACAGGGGGGGATTGCGGCAAAACTGAAGAGTGTAGCCGAACCGAATTGTGCGAAGAACCCAAGACGATACCCCTGGTAAGCGTTCCCACTCTGGAAGGAAATGTGACAGAGGAGGAGGGATGTTGTAATGCAGACGACATACCTGAGTAAGGGTGCCGTGTTGACGCTCCTGGGGTAAAGAGGTTGACTGTGCAGGAGGGCCATCGGCGTCCTGGCACGTGATGGGAGGCATCGAGATTGGGGTCATGGTGACCAGGTCCGCCTGCTTCGGAGGAAAACGGAAAGTGTCTCTGAGGATGCGGCCGGTAGTTATAGAGAGCGTGGGGGGTGAGGGGAGAAAGCCGAAAGCGTCTCCTTCCTCCCGCACCGGACTGAGTAGAGAAGGTGAAATATGGCCTGCACTTCGAGACACTCTGAGTGGCGAAGGTGACAGGGCAAGGAAAGGAGAGCTGGGAGGTGGGCAGAAACGCTTGCGCGGTCTGACCCAACCTTGAGGAAGCAGAGGAGCTCTCCTTTTTCTGACCGGAGGGTCAGGAACGGCTCTGCGCCGCCGGAGCAGTCGGTTTGTCAGACCGCTTCACCTGGAGGCGCTTGTGAGGCCGTTGACGGGGAAACGGGCGACCGCGGGCTCCCCAAACCGTGGCAGGTGGGGGATGCCCTGGTTCGCTTCTTCTGGAAGAGAACTCCGGTCTATGAGAGGGACGTTCTCTGGGTCGCACCGGGGGGGGAGCAGAAGGTTCCCTAGCCCTCCTGGGCATGAACTGTCTGAACGCGGCCGATTGGGATTTGGAGGAGCGGAATTTCTCAACCACTGTGTTGACCGCCTCACCAAACAACCCTGTTTGAGAAATGGGGGCGTCCAAGAGGAAAACCTTCTCTTTATCACGGATCTCCGTGAGATTAAGCCACAAGTGGCGCTCCACCGCAACAGAACCAGCCATAGAGCGACCTATAGCACGTGCGGTATGCTTGGTGGCTCTTAAGGCTAAATCCGTAGCCTTACGAAGCTCCTTGACCGCTTCAGGGGTCACACCGTCACCCTCGTCCATTTCCTTCAGGACGTCCGCCTGGTAGGCCTGAAGAATGGCCATAGTGTGCAGGGTCATGCCTGCCTGCCCAGCCGCCATGTAGGATTTCCCAATGAGAGAGGAAGTAGTCCTACATGCTTTAGAAGGGAGAAGGGGGCGCGACTTCCAGGACGGCGCAGACGACGGAGCAAGATGGTCGGCTAAAGTTTCCTCAATCGCCGGAATGGCGGAATAGCCCTGTTCCACAGAACCTACCAGGTTGGTGAAATCAGCAGCAGCCGCATTAGTGAGGCGCGAAGAGAAAGGCTGCTTCCAGGATCTGGAGATCTCATGATGCAGATCACTGAAAAATGGCAGCTTCCTCCGTTGAGGCCTAGAATTAGGGCCACTGAGAAGCCTTTCGTCGAGTTTCGACGACTGAGACTCACGTGGCTCGTCGGGCCAATCAATAGTGAGCTTCTCCGTAGCGCGCGAAAGCACGTCAACGAGCTCCGCGTAGGCCGCAGTAGGCCGCGCTTCCTGGCCGCTCGGCGGAATAACCTCGTCGGCGAGAGTAGGCCCGAAATCCTCAGAGTCGGAAGCCTCGGTAAAAAGTATATCCTCCAGCCCGAAAGAAACCGCGTCGCGTGCTCCCGGGCTGGGGCGCAAATAATCGTGTGAAAATTCGACTGGCATGTTTCGCGCGTGCCGAGGGGAGGGAGGGAGAGAAAGAGCGGGGCTCGTCTGCTCGAACTCCGCATCCTCAAGCTCTACATCCGAACCCCAGGTCGCGGATCCTTGAGAGGCCTCGGGAGCGCGACAGGGGGAGACGAATGATTCCCTCTCAAAGACCGCGAGCCGCAATTTGAGGGTTTTGAGCAACAAATTTTCACAGAATTTGCATTTAGACGATCCTATAACTGCCTCACGCGCATGTGAAAAACCCAAACATTTAACGCACTTACTGTGTGGGTCGTCGTTAGCGATGTAACGAGCACATGGCGGAGTACAGCGTCTGTAATCCATGGCAGCTTCACCGTAAGGAGAAACAGAGTTCCGCTTGAACAGTCGCAGAAGTGCCGAGAATAATCCTAGATGTATTGTAGCTCAGAAAAATCACGAGCGAAGGGCAAACGTGACCGCTTCGTTCTGAAGGCAGAGAAATCTGAGGAGCAGATGGCGCGCGCGCGAATACGTATGATGCGACGTAAGAGCGTCGGGGCGGAGCCATATCGCGCGGACGCCATCAGCCAATGAATTGGCGTGATTCTATAAGGCTTCAGACAATCGGCACATTCAGAGAATATCCCACTGCGCTTTCCGCAGCGTTGAGAGAACCTATGAAAGAGAACATCTAATGTTGAGAGAATTTGTGGATGCTCTTGTTCAATGTAAATAATAGTTAAAATCAAGTGTTGTTAACTAAGGAATATGTGTGTGCGTGCAACTAATTGTAAACACATGTGCATGTTTTATTGTATAATACTTTCATAAGAGAGATTGAAGATCGCTATCATTGCATTCAGTCTAAATGTTTACAATGTTAATTATGTTTGCACGTTGATCGTTACGTGATCTACCCGTGTTATATGTAGGCTACAGTATGTTATGTCGTGCATGTCGTGTAGACTTTGACTGTGTCTCAGGGAGCATGTAAGGGCATGTTTATCGATGTTCAAAGATATAGGATGGATGCAAAGGATATACAAAGGAAGTAGGCTATATTTATTATTTATTACATTAAATACATTTATACATATACCTTATAACCTTCTAATTAATACGTGGGTATTTATTAACATGGTCCACGAGCAGTCTGTATCTCATTTGTTAATCCGTCTCCTCAGTCTTTTCATACCAATCCATAATGTGGTAAAAAATAAAATCCAATATCTCGCTCTGTGAAAACCAAATCGAAGGTCTTCTGTCTTATTCCATGTAAATCTTCTATCATTATATCCACATTGATCAATCAAATGTAAAATATATTCCACATGTTCCGGCTGGTTAATTTTGTTAATCACAATCCTTGTAATTTTCGCGGAGCTAAAGTTAAATCCATCATAGCTTCATCAAGGCATCTCTCGGGAGTCTTTGGGTCTGACTCTGCAGTAGCGTAAATTCCAAGGGAATGTAGGCCTACGTCGAGTTTGCGGCTTTTCAAACGGAGCACGGGGGCGTCTCTTCTTTCATTATGTGGGAGTGCTTGTGTGAGAAGTTTGTTCTATTTCCCACACTCCAGGTGTGGAATGCGTGTGTGTGTGTGTGTGTGTGTGTGTGTGTGTGCGCACGCGAGCGCATGCGCAACGCATGGGCTGGGGACGTCTATTCTTTCATTATGTATGTGTGTGCGCGCGCATGCGCAACGCATGGGCTGCGGACGTCTATTCTTTCATTATGTGTGTGTGTGTGTGTGTGTGTGTGTGTGTGTGTGTGTGTGTGTGTGTGCGCGCGTGTGCGTGTGTGCGCGTGGGAACTCTTTGTCATCCTTTCCCACGCCTCAGCACCTGTTGTGGGAGGGGTCGAGGTGTGGGACGGCTCTAGGGGTGGAGTCTGAGTCAGGCTACTTTGTAGACCTCAGAGATGTCAGTCTAACTTTTGGGATGTAAGAGAGTGGATGTGTTTCGCGGAGCTCCCGGGAAATTACATTTACACAGCTTTTGGAATTAAAATCTCTAAAGTTTTGGAGTTTGATATACCTTTATAGTGATGGATTAATACCTTTGGATATACCTTTGGAGATGGATTAAATCTTTAAAATGGACAACTTTGTTCTTCTTTCAACAAACGCACTTGTAAAAACGTAAGTCAGTTTTTAAAATGTATGTATGTATGTGTTTTTAAGATTGTGGTTTTTTAACATGATGTAGTTTTAATATCATGATGTGTTTTATGTAAAATGTAACACATGTTACAAAAATAATGAAGGTTAAATGTATCTTTTGTAATGAAAAAAAAACTTTTAACTCGTTTTACTTTTCTGTAAATAACAGGATGTTGATCTTTTAACGTTTTAACATTTTAGATGTTTTAAGAAAACATTTGGATAACTTTAAGAAATGCGGTTTAAACTTTTTCATTAATGTTTTAACAACTTACAAGTGTATGAACACTAAAGACAAAAGTATCTTAATGATATAAATTGTTTTAATAGTTTTAAACACTATATGTGTTATGTGAAAAAGTACATCTTCAAACATAGTAATTAGTTATATTTGTATGATATAATTTTAATACGTCTTGTTTTAGATGTTTTTAATGCTAAAACATTTTGATAACTTTAAGAAAGCACAATTTAAAACTTTTATTTATTTAATTATCGTATTATATTTTTAAATGTATTAATTATTTATTTTTTATGTCTAAACGTTTTAACATTTTACAAATGTATGGTGACCGCTAAAAAACTATATTTTTAACACAATGTAGTTTTAATATTATGACGTGTTTTATGTAAAATGTAGCACATTTGACAAAAATAATGAAGGTTAAATGTATCTTTTGTAATGAAAAAAAAAAAACTTTTAACTCGTCTTACTTTTCTGTAAATAACCGGATGTTGATCTTTTAACGTTTTAACATTTTAGATGTTTTATGAACTAAAACATTTTGATAACTTTAAGAAATGCAGTTTAAACAACTTACAAGTGTGTGTGTGAACACTGAAGACATATTAGATGCAAGTAATTTTAATACAAACGGTTTTAATGCTAGAACATTTTGATGAAGAAAACAGCTTTTAAACTTTTTTCATTAATGTTTTAAGTGTATGAACACTAAACACAATAGTATCTTAATGATATACATTGTTTTAATAGTTTTAAGCACTGTGTGTTATTGTGGAAAACACAATTTTAACTTTCTCATTAATGTTTTAATGGTTTTAATCACTACGTGTTATGTGAAAAGCACAACTTTTGCCCAAAATATATGTTATTTTTGTGATTGAAAACTCTTTTTAAAACAGATGTTTATGTAAAATGAAACATTTTACTAAATAATGTGTAAAGGTAAAGACATATGTATCTTAATGGTTTTAATCACTACGTGTTATGACCCTTTTCTTTAATAAAAAACACTAAACCTATCTCTGTTTTCTGTCATCCTTCTTAAAAAGATTGAAAATGTATTGTTTTGAATGTTTTTCCATTATTTTGAACATTTTTTACATTGATCAAGACAGGTGCTCGTAACAGGTGTACAACATGTGCCCAGACCGGAACCGGTTCGGATGGGAGGGGTTCCGTACCGTGGGAATTCCCACGGTCACATGACCTCTCCGGAAGTGGGTGGGAGGGGGCTGGGGGTAAGCGTGGGGGAAAGGGGCGGGGCTAAGCGTGGGAAAAAGGGGCGTGGTCAATCAAGGGGTCATAAATCACTCAAAGTGACAGATAGTGCCCTATATAGTCTCTCTTTAAATAAATAGGTTAAGCAATACAAATGTGTTTATGTCTGATAATCTTTTGAACACATACTTAACTACAGACACTAAAATGACGTACACTGTGTGATACAGTAATATTTAGAGTGTCCCTCATTTTCCTATAAAGAACCACAATTGTCCCGCCTTTTCCATTTCTGAAGTTGGCAACCCACTTAGGCTACTATAGCCTACTTTACATTGAAAATGAGTAAGTTTTGCTTTGTGGCTTATCTGAGATCAAGGAAAGAGTTTTTGTTTTCTTTTGTTTTTTACACCAAGCTCAACTGCAACAGCATGACGCTGTCTAGACTGACTGGATGCGAAAAAGGACCATAACAAATCAATTTGTCCGTGTTAAAGGAACGGGTCACTAAAAAAAAATTATATTCTGCCATCATATCCTTTCCTTCAAATTGTTCCAAACCTGTATGCATTTATTTCTTCTGCTGGACACAAAAGATGATATTTTGATACCACTGACTTCCATATGGGGAAAAATACCATGGAAGTCAATGGGGTCCATTAACTGTCTGGTTACCAACATTCTTAAAAATATCTTTTGTGTTCAGCAGAAGAAAGAAACTCATACAGGTTTGGAAAAACTTGAAAGTGAGTAAATTATAAGAGTTTTATGTCAGAAATAGAATGCGACATCAGTTTAATGTTGGGAATGGGTTTGTGTGGCGTCCAGTGTAAACAGTATCACTGATTATAGTGGATTCTATTGTCTTTTGTCATGTTGCACCACTTGTATTGATAGAATCCATCAAAGAGATTACACTATATGACCCTGGATCACAAAACCAGTCACAAGTATATGTGTGGCAATAGCCAACAATACATTGTATGGGTCAAAATGATCAATTTTTCTTTTATGCCAAAAATCATTAGATATAAAGTAAATATCATGTTCCATGAAGATATATTGTACATTTCCTATATTGTAAATATATAAAACAATTATTTTTGTGAGTGAGTGGAGCACAATCGCGAACATAAATGGACAACTTTAAAGGAGATTTTTAACAGCATTCTTTGTGTTTGTTTGTTTCACGTTGGTTAGAGGGCGAAGAAGTGAGTGCTTCACTGTTACAGGCTGCACCATCCCCTGTCAGTTTCGCTGCGGCCATTCCCCTGTGTGCTCCGTATAGAGAGAGTATGATTTCTTAAAAGTGCAACACAGGTGTGTCTGCATCTTTTTCAAGATGCCATTCGTGCTATTCATCCGTGAAGGTGGAGTCCCCATACCTGCGCCCCGCTCTAGCTCCCCTTCTGGCCAATCCCAGAAGAGAGCTACTGCGTCGTGTGGGATGGGTGATCTGAGGATCACAGTGAGGGCTTCCCCACTCGGTAACTAGTCCCCCGTGGGTCCCTCACTCCTCTGTCATGCCGCAGCCAGTGGAGTTTCCGACTGAAAGTGCTGGTACCTCTGTAGTGGACCGACCATTTGTTTCTTTTGAGTCTCCTTCTGAGGACAAGATGTCGATCGCTGGATTGGTGTGTCCTGAACCGTCTTGTTTTGATGATTGGTATCTTGGGGCGGGCCATGCTGGTCCTCAGCGCGCCGCTCCACTGCCCTTCTTTCCAGAAGTTCATGAGGAGGTTAGGAGGTTGTGGACGGCACCTTTTTCTGTCCGAAACCAGCTGAGCACCTCCTCCCCCCTCACTGCCCTTGATGGAGGAATGGCTAAGGGGTATGTGGCTATCCCTCCAGTAGAGCGGCCTGTCGTGATGCAGCTGTGTCCGGCGACTGCTACCTCTTGGAAGGGTGATCCGCGTCTCCCCTCTAAGACCTGTAAGTTCTCCTCCGTTCTCACGGGCAAGGTTTACAAAGCCTGTGGGCAAGCCGCATTCTCCCTGCATGCCATGGCATTGCTGCGGGTCCACCAGGCCAAGGCACTCATGCACAAGCACGAAGGAAGTCCAGACCGTGAGGTCATAAGGGAGCTCTGCACCGTTGCGGCCCGCGCACGGTCAGTCTGGCGATGTCCACCTTGGTGGTCCAGGAGCGCCATCTTGGCTCAACTTGGCCAATATGATGGAGACCGACAAGACCGACAACCCCCTGCTGACCTTTGGAGACAGGTAAGTGTTGCACCACACACTCAGACCCTACTTTGGACCGCCTCCAGGCCTTCCGAGTCAGGTCCCTGTCTTCCACCTCGCTGCCCCACCCCGGGTACATCTGTGGTGCCCCTGGTCCCCCTGGTTCAGTTTGTGTATGCCTAGAAAACGCTTCCCAGTCTGTCCAGCTGGCTCCTCCGTACCATCAGACTCGGGTATACGATTCAGTTCCTCCAGCACCCAGCCTGGTACAGGAGTGTTCACTTCACATCGGTGATGAGTGAACGTGCCCCTGTCATGCGCGCGGAGATCGTAATCCTACTGGTGAAGGGCAAGATCGAGCAGGTCCCTCCAGCCGATATGAAGAGCAGCTTCTACAGACCGTACTTCATTGTAACCAAGAACTGGGGTGGGCAACGGCCAATCTTGGACCTGCGTGTCTTGAATCGGGCCCTTTACAAGCTTCCGTTGTTGTGGCAAATTCAAAGTCTTTAAATCGGGTCTCAAATAAATCTTTCAGAGTCGAAGTTTCAGGTCTCAGGAGAATTAACTTTATGGACAAGCAACAAAGTGAGATGCCAGCTGGCCATCTGAATTACAATGGTCAACGCTCTAGTCTTATACATTTTTCTTATCGTTGGTGTCCAATAAGCATTCGTATTATTATCTTTTTACACAATGGACATCTGTATTACTATCCTTTTACACAATGGGCATCTGTATTTCTTATCCTTTTACAAAATGGGCATCTCTATTATTATCCTTTTATTCAATGAGCATTTGTATTGTTATCTTTTTCTATGTGGAACATCGTTACATTGTATATGTTCTCTTTCAGTGCTTCCCAACACCTGCATCTCTACTACAAGTTTTTTGGGTACTTTTCCACTCTCCACTTATCCCACTTATTTTCCACTTATCCCTGTCCTCATGTGCCCTGTCCCCACATGCCCTGTGACCTAGTTTTTCTGCTTGGCATTACAGCATTAAGACTCATGTAAGAGACATGTGAAATATGAAATTCTCCAACACCGTTCAAAATGCTAATGCAGAAACGCATATTAAAATGAATCCGTCCCCGAGATTGGTTTACAGCGATCGACCTGAAGGATGCATACTTTCATCTCTCCATCCTCCCGTGACACAGGCTATTCTTGTGCTTTGCGTTCGAGGGTCAATCATATCAGTACAAGTCCAGTTTGTGTCCTCAACTATCTCGATGACTGGCCGATACTAGCTCAGTCTCGGGAGCAGTTGTGTGAGCAAAGGGACTTGCTGTTCCAGCATATCAGTCAGTTGGGTCTTTGGGTCAACTGGAAAAAAAAAGAGCAAACTCGCCCCTGTGCAGAGGATCTCTTTTCTCGTTATGGAGCTGGACTCCGTCCACCAGACCGCACACCTCACAGAGGAATGTGTCTGGTCAGTGCTGAACTGCTTGAATACTGTCAAGAGCAGAACAGTGTTGCCACTGAAACCTTTTCAGAGGCTCCCGGGCACATGGCATCCACAGTCACAGTTTCAGCTGCTTACTGCTGGGTTTGCTTCATATGAAACCGCTTCAGCACTGGCTTCACGGCCGAGTCCCGAGATGGGCAGGGCAGAGCGGCACGCTCCGTGTGACAATCACCCCGGCCTGCCGCCAAACCCTCAGCCTGAGGTCAGACCATTCGTTTCTTCGGGCCGGAGTGCCCCCAGAACAAGTGTCCTGGTATGCTGTGGTCTCCACAGATGCCTTCAACACCGGCTGCGGGACCACGTACAACAGGCATGCAGTAGCGGGGATCTGGATGGGCCCCCAACTTCATTGGCACATCAACTGCCTCAGGTTGCTAGCAGTACACCTTGCTCTGAGACGCATCAAATCGCCACTGCTCGGCAAGCATGTGCAGGGGCCTCATTTATAAACGTTGCGTACGCACAAAAGAAGGTGTACGCTGCTCTCTACGCAATAATTGGTATTTATAAAAAGTAAACTTGACGGGAAAATGTGCGGTCCTCCACGAAAGCTCTGACCCAGGCGTACGCACAAAAACGGGTGAAATGAGAAATGGCGACACACCGTCGGCAGATGGAAGAAACACGTGAAAGTGTGTGAAACTGTAGACCATTGTGTAAAAGAAATGGCAAAACTGTCTCTCATAAATAAAATGAAGACTTCACAAAGCCAGTGTTACAATTAACAGCCTACACTAACACCCGTTTGATCGATCTGCAGTGTAAAACAAACAAAATCAAACGAAGATTACAGAAATGCAAATTAACACATATTTGCAATAAGAAAAGTGAAATATGTTCTGAAATAATATTGGCATGTTATGCAAATCATCCTCATAACACATCTGTAGCTTGTCAAATGCAATCAAATGGATGGCAATAAAATGCCATGATGCCATCACAATACGTAATGGAGCGCTAGACGCTTTTTGCATGGACTTTGATGTCCGACCATTTCTGTTTTATTTCGGCCACGGTCCGAGGTTGTGGCTGCAGTATTAACGGCGTCTGCAAACTTTTGCCACTCAAGTGCCTTTTTGGCATTAGTAATGCCCACACTGTGCCCTCCAAACAACATTTTACTCCTCTTTTAAACCTTGCCAACGATAATTTCTACTTGACATTGAGTGAAGTTACGTTTCTTGTTTTTTCCTCTGTGTATTTGCCATGATTTCGCAATCGATGAATATTAACTTGTGGGCGTTTCACAGACTATTTATGGGCAACTATGGGCGTGACATGAAGCCGCAAAAGCTGCGCTACATTTAGAATTGATTGTGATTTATTAAGGGAAAACTACATAGGATGTGCGTGCGCACGGTTTTATAAATCCGAATATTTCTGTGCGTACGCACGTCCTATGTTTCATCCGTACGCCACTTCTGCCGCAAATCCTACGCAAAGTTTTATAAATGAGGCCCCTGGTCCGTACGGACAACACTGCAACCGTTGCGGTACAGAAATACAGAAAAATAGCAGTTATATAAAGTCATACATGACACCCATCTTTATCAAACATTTAACGTTAGTTATATTTTCTAATAACTCCATTCATGGCAAAGCAGTTCGCTAAAATCTTACCGTTTTGTATGTGAAACTAATATCTTCTTCCTTAAATGTACACGAATAGCGCCGACCACGATGGAAACCATTTGGAAATGACCGAGTAAAATGTTATTTTAACAGCATAAAGAGTATTTTACAGTAACACACCTCAGAAGACTCGACACCACTGACTGAAGGAGCGCGCTCTGGTGATGTTGTCATCACCGCAAGTCGAAATCAACGGTAGATTATCAAAAACCCGCCAAATACTGTATAAAACACCAAAACATCAATAAAACCTATCAAACAAAAATAAAAACGCTTACAGACGTAGCAGTCCATTCAATCTTGAGTGGGGTGAAATATATTAGACATTTAAAGCCCAAATCAATCACAATATTTTAATGGCTAGATTACTAAAATTGCTAATGGCTTAACTAAAACGATGAAATTATTTATTCTTGATGCAAGAATAATAAGTAAACAAAAAATGAACAATGAAAGTTAAGTTGTGAAAATACAAAGTGTAAACAAATGTGACAGATCTCTCTACAAAAGAAAGAAAAATAAGAACAGTTTTTGAACCTGTAAAAAAACTTTTATTTTCCTTCATAAAAGTATAAACAGACCATTTGAAATTTGTACATAACATTAACTCATAATAAAGTATAATGTTTATTTACACCATGAAGCAAAATTATATACAAGAATAATGATCTCACAGTTGAAAATGCTGGTCTTTGTCACGTTTTGATGTATTGAGTTCTGTTTTGTATCTTGTCTTCCCCTGTCTTTTGTGATTTTGGTTTAGTCCTGTTAGTTTTCCCGCTCCTCGTTTGTGTCCAATTTTCTGCACCTGTTTTCAGTTAATTATCTTGTTTGGTTCAGTTCATTTAAGCCCTGTGTTTTCCCTCAGTGTTTGTCGATCGTCGTCAATGTATGGTTGTGTGTTAACCCTGAATTCCTGGAGTTTTGTTCTCGTTTGATTTTGGAAGTTTCATTTTTTGGTAATTAAAACTATTATATTGAAGCTCCCGTGTCCTCGTCTTCAGTCACCTGCACCCAACCCTGACAGAACGATCGACCTTAAAATCAAAATATGGGCCGAAGGAGGAAAAACAAAGAGGTGAGCCCCTTCGACAACCCAATTCTCTTCCAAGAGGAATGCTCACTTGAAGAGTATGCAGGACTTTACATAAAGCTGTATGATGATGAGACTCAGGATGAGGAGGAACTTACAAGGAGTTTCTGGGGTGGACTGAAAGACCCACTAGCCCAGATAATTCTGGTAAGGGACCTCCATCTATCCTTCCTGGAGTTCGTGGATCACACACTGTGGGCGTGTGGATCCACATACCTCGTGGAGGATCTCCCACTCCAGTCAGTACCAAGCCCGCCAGCCCCTGAGCCCATCACCTGCACACCAGCCCCTGAGCCCATCACCTGCACGCCAGCGCCTGAGCCCATCGCATGCCCGCCAGTGCCTGAGCCCATCGCCTGCCCACCAGAACCTGCACACCGCATCAGCCCTGCCACCAGATCTGTCCCTGGATTTCCCTGGATGATATCCAGTTTGACTGATCCCCCGCTGATATCAGTGCGGTTAGCCAAAAAGATGGCTGCCGAGGCTGGGGTTCACGTCCAGCCAGAGACCGTCCAGCCAGAGACCGTCCAGCCAGAGACCGTCCAGCCAGAGACCGTCCAGCCAGAGACCGTCCAGCCAGAGACCGTCCAGCCAGAGACCGTCCAGCCAGAGACCGTCCAGCCAGAGACCGTCCAGCCAGAGACCGTCCAGCCAGAGACCGTCCAGCCAGAGACCGTCCAGCCAGAGACCGTCCAGCCAGAGACCGTCGCCTGCCCGCCAGAGCATGAATCCAGCCCCAAGCTCCCTGATGTGCTGGCCCCGTCCAGTTCCGAGTCCCCTGACGTGCTGGCCCCGTCCAGTTCCGAGTCCCATGACGTGCTGGCCCCGTCCAGTTCCGAGTCCCATGATGCGCCAGAGCCAGAGCCCGTTGACCCAGAGCCAGAGCCCGTTGACCCAGAGCCAGAGCCCGTTGACCCAGCGCCAGAGCCAGAGCCCGTTGACCCAGCGCCAGAGCCAGAGCCCGTTGACCCAGCGCCAGAACCAGAGCCCGTTGACCCAGCGCCAGAGCCCGTTGACCCAGCGCCAGAACCCGTTGACCCAGACCCAGAGCCCGTTGACCCAGACCCCGTTGACCCAGCGCCCGTTGATGTTAAGTCAGTTCCCGATCCTGAGCCTGTCCTCCCCAAGAAAATTTTGGGGGGGCGCTATACGCCTTCACCGTGGCCGGCCAAAGATCCTTGGAGGCCTGAAAAAATAACACCGCCATGGCCACCCGAAGGGTCCTCACCGCCATGGCCCCCCAAAGGGTCTTCACCGCCGTGGCCGCCCGAAGGGTCTTCACCGCCGTGGCCGCCCGAAGGGTCTTCACCGCCGTGGCCACCTGAAGGGTCTTCACCGCCGTGGCCACCTGAAGGGTCTTCACCGCCGTGGCCACCTGAAGGGTCTTCACCGCCGTGGCCACCTGAAGGGTCTTCACCGCCGTGGCCACCTGAAGGGTCTTCACCGCCGTGGCCACCCGAAGGGTCTTCACCGCCGTGGCCACCCGAAGGGTCTTCACCGCCATGGCCACCCGAAGGGTCTTCACCGCCGTGGCCACCCGAAGGGTTCTCACCGCCGTGGCCACCCGAAGGGTCCTCACCGCCGTGACCACCCGAAGGGTCTTCACTGCCGTGGCCACCTGAAGGGTCTTCACCGCCGTGGCCACCTGAAGGGTCTTCACCGCCGTGGCCACCTGAAGGGTCTTCACCGCCGTGGCCACCTGTAGGGTCTTAACCGTCGTGGCCACGCCCACGGCCTGCACCGTCGTGGCCACGCCCACAGCCTGCACCGTCGTGGCCACGCCCACAGCCTGCTCCGCCCTGGCCACGCCCACAGCCTGCTCCGCCCTGGCCACGCCCACAGCCTGCTCCGCCCTGGCCACGCCCACAGCCTGCTCCGCCCTGGCCACGCCCACAGCCTGCTCCGCCCTGGCCACGCCCACAGCCTGCTCCGCCCTGGCCACGCCCACAGCCTGCGCCGCCATGGCCACGCCCACAGCCTGCTCCGCCCTGGAGGCTTCCCGGACCTGCACCATGCCCTCGTCAGCCTCCAGGGCGCCCACCCTCCCACCCCTTTGGATGTTATACGGCGCGAGGACGCGCCTTCGGGGAGGGGGGAGGTACTGTCACGTTTTGATGTATTGAGTTCTGTTTTGTATCTTGTCTTCCCCTGTCTTTTGTGATTTTGGTTTAGTCCTGTTAGTTTTTCCGCTCCTCGTTTGTGTCCAATTTTCTGCACCTGTTTTCAGTTAATTATCTTGTTTGGTTCAGTTCATTTAAGCCCTGTGTTTTCCCTCAGTGTTTGTCGATCGTCGTCAATGTATGGTTGTGTGTTAACCCTGAATTCCTGGAGTTTTGTTCTCGTTTGATTTTGGAAGTTTCATTTTTTGGTAATTAAAAGTATTATATTGAAGCTCCCGTGTCCTCGTCTTCAGTCACCTGCACCCAACCCTGACAGTCTTGAAGATGAACTGTATTCACTGTGACAAATTTAGAAGATGTTACTTTGTCCTGCCGCTCGTTGTAGTTAGGACATATTTTGAAGAGATTTTGTTGCTTGACGGTATAATTGTCACGTTTGGTGAGAACACAGCATTAGACCTGAAAGTGCTGGATCTGAAGATGAACTACTTGCTGTGATTGTATTTTATATGACTGCGTAAAGAAGATAATTGAGTGAAACTCTTCCCACATGGAGTGCAGTGAAATGGTTTCTCTCCAGTGTGGATCCTCTCATGTGCTTTCACATGTTCAGACAGACGGAATCTCTTGTCGCAGTGTGAACACTTGTAAGGATTCTCTCCAGTGTGGATCCTCCAGTGTAGTTTCAAACTTATAGCGGTAATAAAACTCTTCCCACACTCAAAGCACTTATGAGCTTTTTCACCAGTATGTCTTTTCTGGTGTGCTTTTAAATCCGGCATACGTGAAAATCTTTTTCCACACAAAGAACATGGATGTGGTTTCTCCTGTGAATGAACTAACATGTGGCTCTTCAGGCCTCTAGCCCTCAAAAAAAAATCTTCCACATTGATCACATTCGTATGGTTTCTCTCCAGTGTGGATTTTCATGTGACCCTTAAGGTTTGATGATTGTGTAAAACTCTTCCCACACTGATCACATGTGAACGGTTTCTCTCCAGTGTGGACCCTTGTGTGAATCTCAAGGCTTGGTTTGTATTTAAAACTCTTTCCACACAAAGAACATAAATGTGGTTTGTTTCTCCTGTGAATGAACTGTCAGGTGGCTCTTTAGGGCTAAAACACACAAAAACGTTTTGTCACATTGATCACATTCATACAGTTTCTCACTTTCCCAGGGTTTCCCATTGTGGATTTCCATGTGTTCCTGAAGGTTTTCTTGCCGTGTGAAACTACTCAGACACTGATGGCAGATGAAACATTTCTTGTCTCTTATTTTCAAAAAAGTACTTTCAGTTTGTGAGGGAGTTTTTTCTTCAGTTTTGACATGATGTGTCTCCTCTCCAATCTCCTCATTTTCCTCCATCAGGCCTGAAATGAAAATAAAAATCATAATTTTAATGCATTTTTATTAATTAATTTCCACAAATGAGGTATATTGAAGGCTGATGGGAAAATTCTAACATTTATTTGTGAACTGATCTGAGCATTAGGAAAATAATAATTCCTTTAAAAAACGCAGGAAGCGTCAGTGTTTCATTCGTTGACAGACATTATTGTTTGTATGTCCACTGTAAACTTTGGGCATTATAGTTATTCTGTAAATTTGGTTCTCTTTGATAAAAAAAAAAAGTTTGAGTTCAGACAGTCATAATATACCCTTAAATATTACAAATCATCTCTATTTAAAAGATTATAGCATTACATATCACATCTGACACAAACATACAAACTGCAACAATAATACCAATCATAAGAGTTTGTTTTTTTCAGGTTTCTGTCATTAACCGTACATAACTGATTATGTCCATCATTAATGTATTGCCACATTAAAGACCAAGACAGGATAAATCCCAGCAAACACAGAACGTTGGCACAACGTACCCAACCTTCTAACAACATGGCCAAAAGGTTGCTATAACTACGTTTTGTGGTATAGGTTGTTGTTACAGCGTTGTCACAATGTTGACATTAAACCACCGTTCAGGGCCATTGCTTAAGGTTGTGTCTATGACGTCTGGACAACCACTGGACAACATATGTACTCGTCACAGCCCTGAAGCGCGAAATTCAGCCTTTTAAATTTCAAACGCCCGTTGGGCTCATTGTGTCGTCTCATTCTTCATCGAGCAATTACGTAATTATTCAAACACAATCTACAACTTAAATTTCTAATGTGAATAATGTAGCCTTGCTCGCACTGATTCGTTTTTCATTTGCTTGTCTGCTATTTAGTCTCATTCATTTCTTTGCTCCTCTGGATTTGTGGATGTTTCATGGACTGATTCTGGCTACCGACAACTGTCTGCCATACACAGAACCCGGGTTTGTTCATTAAATGTTCTGATCTGCCTTTGCTTTTTATGTTTTACTTAAAATAAATTTGTATATTCGTTTATTTCTTTTTCAACTTTTGGAAGTGCAATTTGATTACCATATGCATTTTAATAAAGTTGAATTAACATAACCTGTCAGTTTTACTCTTCAAAGTGTACACTTGCAGGTGTTGATTATAGGCTAATTTAATGATAGGCCCATTAAATAATAATAACGATAAACAATATTTAAAAAGTATATACTTACCTAACATCTGATTAATTAAAAATTAACCTCAAAACATAAAATGCTAAATGGGGGATAGCTACACTACAGGCCTATCTAGCATTAAAAAAAGGAAATTTTCAGAACTTCGTCTCTCATTTGCAGAACGTCTTGCAACAGCAATGTTGTGTCTTACAAGTCTACGTTGTTACAATGTTGCGAGCACGTAGACAGCGACGTTGCCATAGCAGAAATGTAATGTTAATGTAATGGGGTAGAAGATGGACTACAAACTAGATGGACTACAAATCCCATGATTTGAGATGGTATAAAGGGAAACCAGACTGTTTAGACTTCCTCTTTGTGGTACCATGTGGCAAGCAGGAAAAGCTGTTTGGTGTCTTTCAAGGCTGTGTAATAGCAGATGAAAAACTAAGTTGATTAATGAGCAGCATAACTGAATTGGAAAGGAAAAGGTTGTGATTTATGACGACTAGAGTGAGTTTGTCTAGTTTTAACATGTTTGTATTTGTCTTCTGTTTTAGTATTCCGGTGGAAATGGTGTTGATTGGTAGCCTGGTTCAACCAGACTCTCGTACATTTCATTTGTAGAGAGAGTCTGGCCTCGCTCCATTGAGAAACGTTTACTTCCTTGTAGGCGGGTTCTCTGTTCAAATTCAAAACTATTGGATCTGCCCAGAGTCACTCAGGATCTGTAATAGTGTGGTCCTGACGTATGTCATGCGCCGAAACCGGTCGGAAACAAGTCCGAATGATCAGAGGATTATGTTTACAATAGGATGTCTGTCAACGAGAGCTGCAGGTTTTGTTCATCTAGGAACAATTATTAATTCGAAATGTAGGCTATATTTGACACTAAGGACAGTGATGTATTCATTCAATGGTCGAAGCTGGGTCTAATCATTAAAAATACACCGCTGCGGTCGTTTCGGATCTGCCGCAAATGCTGTACAGTGAATGATCTGTCTCTATCTGCAGATGTGTAATAAACAATTTTTCATATTATGTCCTATTGTTTCTTAATTACCTTAATTATGGTCTTCAAAGTATATGTGTTTGTACATTTTTATTTATGACATTTAGTTTTTTTTTTTATTAAAACAAACTAACTATTGCCATCTAAAACTGAAACTCAAATTATGGTCTTCAAAGTATGTTTTCACATTTTTATTTAAAAAAAACAACAACAATTTTTTATGATTTACAACATTTAAAACTGACACACCAACCATGGTCCTGCACGAGTACACAAAGGGGCTCAAAGTGTTCTATTTAGCTCAAATTCTGAACAGTAAATTTAGTGATTCTTGTGATACTGACTCCTGAGAGCATCTTCAACAACAGTTTAGCAGCTAGGACTCCGGGCTTCTGAACACCAGGCTAAATCGTCCGTCCAAAATGTCACGGTCATCGTGCACGCCGAGCTGCCCAGCACGAACTCCTAACTTTTCTGCCTCCTTCACTTGGTCCTCCATTAGTGCAACAAGAGGGGAGACGACAACAACTATCGGCTTTGCATCCCTATTGTTCGCCTTAGCTAACGTTAACTCATTCACCACTTAGCGGAGTGAGCTGGAAAATCAAACTTTTCCCGAATCCCGTGGGGAGGAGGGCCACAACATCATGGCCAGCAACAAAACTTAGCAAACATTGTTCTTGCTCCGGCTTTAAATTCTGCATATTCGGCAGTTTTCCAACAACAGACCGAATAGCTTTTCTCACGTCTTTCTCCGCTGCCATTACTGAACTCAAACTGACGCGCTACATCAACGTCATCGTTCTCAGCCACTCCCTCTGTTCGCTGATTGGTCCTACAAAAAATTGATTTCTGGAAACCAAAGTCTATGGCACAGTCCCAGACGGAGTACTGAAGGAAAATGAAATTGAGCGGAAGTGCGTAGGAGGGCGTAGCCAGGCTAGTTGATTGGTGCCTCAGAGAATAAAGCAGATATATTTGAGAATACAGGTACTGATCTTCATTGAATTATTGAATAAGAAGATTTGTTTTTAAGCTTCATTTTATAATTGTAATTTGTGTGTTATGTTTTAAGGTTTTTTTAATCTTTGTAAATATTTTATTGGGTAATCATCAATTTGTATTCTTTGTTTTATTTACAGATGATGCATGATTGCCGTTTACTTTTATTGAAAGCATTTCTGTCAGGTCCATTAAGTCAAGAACACACAGACAAAAATAATTTAGAATTTAATTTAATTTGGCGGTATGGCTCTGTTCAGGGAGTCCTCTGACCTTTCATGAGCACCATGAAATAGCAGAGTCAGAGGACAGCAGCAGCAGCATTAGGGAACGCTCACACAGTTTTAGGACTGTGAGAGCTAAAATATCCCCCCAAACAAAACCACACCTGGCAATCCTCTGTGATACAGAGGATGATTTATTTGACTACATGAGCTATTCCCCCCAAAACAAAATTGAGTGTCTCGAACGGTGTCGTCTGAACCGCCCTAATTTAGCGATTTATAATAGTAAAAATATTAATTACTGAAATGACAAATCAAGACCACAATAGCTAAAACATGCCGTTACCTAGATTATCCGTCTTTAAACTGTCAGTGTAAGCTATATGGATAGATGACTAATCTAAATAGGGCGCCTTGTTTGAGCTTTGGCCATTGAGCAGCGAGGGGAGTTAACCAGCTAATGCAGCTCAGCTGGAGCAGATCAGCTGACAAGACAGTGTTGATAGCAAATAGCATAAGCAGCGGCTTGACTACATGGCCTGCCAGAACTGACGCTGACGCTTAATTGGTGGCTTAATGGGTGTCTGAAGAGATTACTTTAATGTTGAATTGAGTCTTGTGTACGGAAGTGGCAAAGTGATTGATTTAATTTGTGATTTTGTTTTGTTTTTGTTTGTTTTGGACCTACAACTAACAGTGGGGTTCCCATCTTCTTGTATATGGTTTACTCTGTTCAGGTTTGGGGAATAGATTGTAGTGGTTTGATTTACTTTACCATTGTGGAGGTTGGAGTGAATTTGTGTTTGGTGAACTTGTGAGTGTGCACAGTTTCAGAGTAAATTCCTTTGGATAGGATTGGGAACCCTGTTGTAGCGGTTACAATTGTGTTTGTTACAAGCATAGAAATCTTATAGAGACTAGAAGCCCTATTGGCCGCTGGAAACCGAGAAATCCGGCCGCCATCTTGAACCGGTCGTATTCCTAGTCGTATTCCTAGTCGTATTCGTTGCGTGGCAGCAGATAAGATGCCAGAGCATTGTGGAGCATTTTCCTGTTTTAATCGCCGGACCATCGAAAATATGGCTTTTCACAAGTAAGTCTTAACATTACCGTTGGTTTAACGGTACCATTACTATTGGTTGTATTTTGTGAATAGAATATTACCAGATAATCGAGAAGGAGCAAGGATATTTGCTATTACTGTACTGAAATCGTTGTGAAATGCTGTTTACTGCATCAGCCGGTGTTCACCCGGCATGGAGAGGTGGGGTAACTGTTAAAGTAATAATTACAAGAGCTTCTAGGTTATCAGATAAGCATTCAACTGCCCTGTTGTATAGGTTATTTGTGTTTGCGCACATGATATCAGGAAGCAATGTAATACACGCATGACAGCGATGCGCAAATTGAGTTTACCCCTTCAACTTCTAGTTTTATTGATAACCTGTATCTTATCACATGCGATTTGGCTATTGATATTACAGAAGTCCTGTGGTAAAATTACATTAACCCCTTAAGCCCTAAGCGTCCCGCCGGCGGGACACCACCCCCTAAAAAAAATGCATAATCAAATTACTAAGCAACCACTGAATGTAATAACACAAAATAGGTATCATTTTAAAGCTTATCTCAGCTTTTCAATGCACCTATCCATTTTATCCAACTCACAACAGGCGCTGAGTTATTCCTTTAGAACGGAGTGTACCACCGGGGGGCGCCACCTAGCTATGAAAAATTAACTGTCATATTTTTCAAAACTACTGCATTGATCAACACAAAATAGGCATCATTTGAAAGCTTAGAGTCTAAACTTTACAATGAATGTACCCATTATAATTATCTCCAAAGTAGTGCTGAGTTATTTGCTGATAAAATGAAAAAAAATGTTTTTATAATTTATGAGGAAGGGAAAATTATTATGTACCGCAATGTGTCAAAAACATCATATAGCTCAGATAGTCATGTGTCATATGTCATTTGAAAGGTCTCATGGAGTAGAACACAACAAGCCCAATTATTTTGGGCTTTGACTAAACTTGAGTGAGTGAGTTTTTGTTAGTTAAGCCCTGCAAGACCCATATGTAAATATTATACTGATGTGGCATTCACGTGGCGTTTTTTGACTCATAACTTCATGAAACATGGAAAATTGCACATCCTTATTTACAGCAGACTCTCCCGATTAAAAAGAGACCATAATCCATCACTCAGATATAAATATATTCATCGTTATGTTATAACACACAAAAAACAGCACAGATGCACATGAGTAACAAAGTTGCTTAGACTTGGTGTTTTTGCGGGTAACTTCATGTATGCTCCGATCGTTAAAAATGGCACATCCTTATTTACAACAGACTGTCACGATTAAAAAAAGACCAAAGGCACCAAAATCCATCACTCAGATCTAAAGATATCCCTCGTTGAGTTAGAACACATATAAACTCAGAGGCGCAAATAAGCTAAGTAAACATATGTAGCTTTAAAGCAGCATTTAGGCTTTTAACTTCATGAAACATTCTCTGATGGTTAAAAATGGCACATCCTTTTTTACAGCAGACTCTCACGATTAAAAAGAGACAAAAGTCACCATAATCCATCTTTCAGACCTAAAGATATCCCTCACAGAATTATAACACATATAACCTCACAGACACACATATAAGCCAAGTAAACAAATGTAGCTTTAAATGAGTTTTTACGCTGGTAACTTCATGAAACATACTCCGATCGTTGAAAATGGCACATCCTTATTTACAGCAGACTCTGCCGATTAAAAAGAGACCAAATTCACATTAATCCGTCGCTTAGATCTAAAGATATTCCTCATAGAGTTCCTCATAAGCCCTGCAAGACCCATAGGTACATGATATACTGATGTGACGTTTTTCACTGTTACTTCATGAAACATACTCCGATGGTTGAAAAATAGACATCCTTATTTACAGCAGACTCTCACGATTAAAAAGAGACAAACGTCACCATAATCCGTCGCTTAGATCTAAAGATATCACTCAAAGAGTTTCTCATAAGCCCTACAAGACCCATAGGTACATAATATACTGATGTGACATTTTACACTGTAACTTCATGTAACATACTCCGATCGTTGCAAATGAGACATCTTTATTTACAGCAGACTCTCACGATTAAAAAGAGACCACAATCACCATAATCCATCACTCAGATCTAAAGATATCACTCATAGAGTTATAACACAGAACCCCACAGACACACATTAGCTAAGCTAAGTAAACAAATGTAGCTTCAAAGTGACATGTAAGCTTATAACTTCATGATACATACTCCGATCGTTGAAAATGACACATCCTTATTTACAGCAGACTCTCACGATTAAAAAGAGACCAAAATCACCATAATCCGTCACTTATATCTAAAGATAGCATATCCCTCATAGAATTCCTCATAAACCCTGCAAGACCCAAATGTAAATAATATACTGATGTGACGTTTTTCACTGTAACTTCATAAAACATACTCTGATCGTTGAAAATGGCACATCCTCGACTCTCAAGATTAAAAAGAGACCAAAGTCACCATAATCTGTCGCTTAGATCTAAAGATATCCCTCATAGAGTTATAGCATAATCCTACAGACACACATTAGCTAAGCTAAGTAAACAAATGTATCTTCAAAGTGACGTGTAGGCTTATAACTTCATGATAAATACTCCGATCGTTGAAAATGGCACATCCTTATTTACAGCAGACTCTCACGATTAAAAAGAGACCAAAATCACAATAATCCGTCACTCAAATCTAAAGATATCCCTCATAGAGTTCCTCATAAGCCCTGCAAGACCCATATGTAAATAATATACTTATGTGACTATCACTTTAACTTCGTAAAACATACTCCGATCGTTGAAAACGAGACCTTATTATTTACAGCAGACTCTCACGATTAAAAAGAGACCAAAGTCACAATAATCCGTTACTCAGATCTAAAGATATCACTCATAGAGTTATATAAAACATAACATTACAGGCACACATTAGCTAAGCTAAGTAAACATGCATCTTCAAAGTGACATGTAGGCTTATAACTTCATGAAACATACTGCGATCGTTGAAAATAGCACATCCTTATTTACAACAGACTCTCACCATTAAAAAGAGACCAAATTCAACAAATTCCATTGCGTTGATCACTCACGTCTTTCCGGAGCAACATGATGAACCAATCGGGTCGTGCGCGCAGACGCGCTGCTCTTTGACGGTAGAGATCCACTTGGCATCGGCCAGCTTTTGGACGAGCAGCATTTTTCCAAATGAACGCCGCCTTCCCGGGATGCTTTGCGGGCGCGTTAAAGTCGCGTGACGTCAAAGCGGAGCTCGGCGCGGCTGAATGTCGCATGGACAAGGGAGTCCAAGATGGCGTCCTGCTAACTTAACTTTCGCCGAGCTCTGCTGACAAACTTTAATAACGGCATAAATATCACTTTTTAAAGTTACTTTTATTCAAAATCACCCACATCTATCGTTCTGCTTTCTCTGATTCACGAAATATGAAGTCGACCGCTGACAAAAGGAAAGATATGTCGCGTGTCTCGCGGCAATCTGACAAGATGGACTTTCACAACTATGTAGCTCTGGAAGAAACTCTGCCTGGGGCCAGAACACCACTTCCAGATAGCCCAGCTAAACCTCCAGCTAAGAAAGGCAAGGCAGATGATGATCCCTCCTCTGTTGTTTCGACGCTCTCTAATCTGATTAACACTCGCTCTGACGCCATAGAGAAAATGGTGAGTGAAAATGCCCTAAAAATTGAAGGTTTAAAAAAAACAGTGGACTTCGTATGTGCTGAACTAAACGATATCAAAGGCCAAGTCATTCACGTAGAGAAAAGGTTGAGCACTGAAGAGAAAAAGATGGGATTCTGTGAACAGCGTCTCACTGACTTGGAAAGATACTCCCGTCGCTGGAATCTACGTTTGCACGGTGTTACTGAGAAGGAAAGAGATGACGTCAGGGCGGAATCCATCCGTATCTGTGAAGCCACTTTCCCTGAGGGAGGAAGCAATCTAGCTGACAAAATCGATACAGTTCACCGCATTGGAAGGAGACTCCAGAATACCGGTAGCTCACGACCGCGATCAATCATTATTCAATTTTCTTCGCGAGTTACGAGAGACGGAGTGTGGAAGGCAGCGAGGACGTCGGAGTTTCTTCGTGCCAATCAACTTCGCTTCACGGAGGATCTCACCGCGACTGATCGAGAAAGAAGACAGCTGCTTTGGCCTGCTGTAGACAAAGCTCGAAAAGAGGGAAAGAAAGCTCACTTCGTTGGAGGTCGTGCCTTTGTTGATGGATCTGAAATTTTTCCACCTTAAGCATGGTAAACTAGTTTCATTTTAGTGGGTGTAATATTTTATTTTAAGAAAGCTCACTAATCTGATTGACTGAGTTTATGCCGAAGATTTGATTTACCTGACTCTGTTAGTCAGCTATCGATGCACCTTTTTTCCTTGAGGGTTCTACTACTGTTCTATTATCTCTTTTTCTGTTCTTTTGAATGTCTATTTCGATTGTTTCTCTCAATGCCAGGGGGTTGCGTGATAATATAAAGCGTAAAGCATTGTTTTTGTACGCTAAGTCTTTCAAAAGTGACTTTTGTTTTTTCCAGGAGTCTCATTCTGTTTCAAATGACACTACTTTTTGGAAAAACCAATGGGGCAATAAGGTTTGGATGGCTCATGGTTCAGAACATTCTGCTGGTGTTATGATAATGAAAAACCATTTTGCAGGTTCAGTATTACAGAGTTATATAGATCCTAAGGGGCACTTTCTTATGTTGCTAATGTCTATTAATAATATATTTGTTTTGTTGGTGAACATTTACGGATATAATACCTCTAGAGAAAATGACTTGTTACTTGATGAGATAGGAGACACAATTTTAGTATGGTTTAATAAATTTCCTGGTGCTGTAATTTGTATCGGTGGTGATTTTAATATCAGTCCTGATAACAATCTTGATAGATTTCCTCCTAGGCAGTCTACTTCTCCTAATTTAAAGTTGAAAATGTTCATGGAGAAGTTGGATTTAGTTGATATTTGGAGGGAGAAGTTTCCAAATACTAAATCTTATACATGGGGTAACAAAAATCGCTCAAGACTTTCTCGTTTAGATTATTGGCTTGTACCAAACTCTTTCAAAGATTATAAGGTTTCGGTTAGTATTCTTCCCTCTCCTTTAACTGATCATCACACTATTCTCCTTTCTACTCCTCTATCCACAGGACACTCAAATATAAATTCTAGAGCCTCTTACTGGAAATTGAACTCATCTCTACTTAAGCATGATGAATTGAAAAAAAGAATTTCCTTTCTGATTCGATACTACTGGGTTAAAGCTTCTTCTGAAAAAAGGTTTAGTCTAAATTGGGAATTGTTAAAATATGAAGTAGGAATGTGTATTAGACATTTTAGCAGCAATTTGGCAAAACAGAGAAGGAATGAAGAGGAGAAGGTCATATCAAAGATCTTAACACTTCATAGCAATATTCAGGGAAGCTTATCGGACGCTGGTTTAACAGAACTTACAGAGCTCCAATCTAAACTAGACAATATTTATAAATACAAAGCTGAAGGCTCTTATGTTCGTTCAAGGAGGAAATGGCTAGAACAAGGTGAACAGAGCTCTGCTTATTTTTTTAGAATGGAAAAACATAACTCTAGGAATCTTTCCATTAGTTCGCTACAAATTGATGGCATTTTGACAGATAATTCTAAGGAAATTGCCTCTTTTTGTAGTAGCTTTTATTCTAAACTATATAAATCTAATTACTGTAAGGACTCAACTTCTCTTTTCTTTCAGTCACTAAAGGAGGTTAAATCAATATCTAAAGATGAGCAGCTTGCCTGTGATAAAACTAAACTATCACTGAGGTAATTGAGGGGATTGAGGGCCTTAAAAATAACAAATCTCCTGGAACCGATGGCCTAACGGCCGAGTTTTATAAAAACTTTGCTGAAGAATTAGCACCGTTCCTGCTAGAGATGTTTTTGGAGAGTATTCAGTCAGAAACTTTGCCTTCCAGTTTAACACAAGGGCTTTTAACTCTGATACCTAAACCTAAAAAAGATACAACTTTGATAGATAATTGGCGACCTATTTGTCTTCTTAATAACGATTATAAAATATTAGCTTGTGCTTTGGCCAAAAGACTTAAGTGTGTTCTGAGTTCAGTTATTGATGAGACTCAATCAGGATTTATGCCAAAAAGACATATAGCAAACAATTTCCGACTTGTTCTAGATTTATTAGACTATAGCGAATTAGTTGATGATGGCAGTTTTATTCTTTTTGTAGATTTTTACAAAGCTTTTGACTCTCTTGAACATGAGTTTATTTTTCTAGCTCTCCAAAAGCTTGGGTTTGGTGATCCGTTCTGCAAGTTTATAAGAACTCTTTATAACAATGCCAACTGTTCCATCAACCTTAAATCAGGTACCTCACCTAGATTTCAATTGTCAAGAGGAGTTCGTCAGGGTTGCCCTATATCCCCTTATTTATTTCTTGTGGCTGCACAACTTCTTTCCTCCTTTCTTCTGAGTAGCCATCTGCAAGGTATTACTATTTCCAACAAACATATACTTATTAGTCAGCTAGCTGACGACACTACTCTGTTTTTAAAAGACGAATTACAGATTCCGATTGCAATTCAACACATTAATTTTTTTTCTAAAGCTTCCGGTTTAAACTTAAATCTTAATAAATGTGAGCTGTTACCTGTTAAAACCTGTCCTTCTCCCTCTCTTTACGGTATTCCAGTTAAGTCACAGGTGACCTATCTGGGTATATCCATATGTAAGGATGATAAAGTCAGATGCAGACTGAACTTTGACCCAGTTGTTGGGAAAGCTAAAAGGAAATTCAATTCATGGTTACAGAGAGATTTATCTCTGAGAGGACGGACTCTTATTGCTAAAGCTGAGGGGATCTCAAGAATGACTTACCCTGCTCTCTCCTTATATGTGGATAAAGCCGCATGTGCAGATATTGATAGAATGTTATTTGATTTCCTTTGGAAGCATAAGAGGCATTACGTTAAAAAGTCTGTGGTTATTAATAATTATGAGTGTGGTGGTCTAAAATTTCTAGATTTTACTTCTTTAAATAATACTTTCAAGATAAATTGGTTAAAACAGTACTTAACAAATCCTGATTCTTTCTGGAATACTTTTCCTAGTCTTGTTTTCTCTAAGGTGGGAGGTCTCCCTTTTCTATTGTTATGTAACTACAACATCACCAAATTGCCCCTTAAATTGTCAAATTTTCATAAACAAGCGCTTTTGGCCTGGCACCTAATTTATAAACACAATTTTAGTCCTCATCGGTACTTTATTTGGAATAACTGTGATATTATTTATAAAAATAAGTCGTTGTTTTTCCCAAACTGGGTTAAAAATGATTTTATTTTGGTTTCTCAATTAATCAATACTGATGGATACCTGTATTCATATTCAGAGTTTTTGAACAAGTACAATATACCTGTTACTCCTCGAGAATTTGCTATAGTAATGGATGCCATCCCTTATGGAGTAATAACTCTTCTTAGAGACTCAGCTAGATCCCAGATTTCTATGTCAGTAGCTCATCCTTTTGATACAATGATTGGAAATATTTGTTTTTTATCTAACTCTTCTAGTCGGAACAGAAGAATTAGACAGCTATTTCAAAATGAGATTGTTTCTCTTCCATACATTGTGTCGTACTGGAACGGCCAGTTTGTCAATATTCCATGGAAGAAAGTATGGACTTTGTCTTCTAAATATTTAATAACCAATAAGGTTAAGGATGTGTCTTACAAATTACTACATCTTTTTTATCCTGTGAAGCTTTACTTGAAAAAGATGTTTCCTGATATTGACACTTTATGCTCTTTTTGTGATACTGAACATGAATCTATCTCCCATCTCTTCTGGGAATGCACATATACAAGTCTGTTCTGGAAGGATTTCTGTATCTTTGTTCGCACATTTTCATCACAGAGTTTTTCTTTGTCATACAAAGATGTTCTATTTGGTCAGCACAACTTTGAAAAAGATGTAAAGGACCAATATTTTTTGATAAACCTATTTATTTTTCTTGCGAAATTTTTTTTTACACAAATGTAAATTTCAGGGTGCTAAGCCCTACTTTTTTATTTTTTGTAAGGAACTTAAATCCTACCTGGACACTCTCAGTACATCCAGCAACTCCAAAGCTCTTAAAACTATCTCACTGTGTAATTTGCATAATACTCTCCTGACTTTATAACATGTAATTGTACTCTCAATTGTATGTACCCCATGGCATTGATTTTGTATGTTCTTAGAAATGCAATAAAAAAAAAAAAAAAAAAAAAAAAAAAAAAAAATGTCGCATGGACAAGTGGATCAGTAGCCTGAGTTTGAGAAGCTATAACCAATGGTTGTTGGATCCGGAACGAAAACAATGATTGGGCACGCCAATCGCAGCACGCATGGAGACGCGAATAACCAATCTCATAGAGACGCGAGTCACAATGCGTTTATAAAAACAACTGTGCGTCTTGCCGAGAAGCACAACCTGAGGGGACGCAATCCAGTGCGGGAGCGCACTGCCACTTAGTGGACCAGCGTCTAAATATATAAAATGTTTTCTGATATCTACCTTTTGACTCTCCTCTCTATAGTTTTGGAGTTATGAGTAATTAAATGTGTGCATGTCACTCAGAAAAAAAACAGTTTTAAAAATGCCTTCCAGTTGTCAGTGTCTGAACAAAAGGCTCCCTTTGTTCCAAGTGCTGTAACTTTGGATTACTGTATGCTATCATAATAAAATAACGATCCAGGTGCAGGCCACACATAGGGGAACATCACACAAAAAAGAATTATTTTGCTACCTTATTTCCTTCCTTATTTATTGCACGTCAAATAAGAAAGATATGTAAAATTATTAAAAAAATAATAATAATATTTTTGTCTTATCAGCAGTTTCTCAGCATTAGATTGTCCAAAAGTAATAACCATTAATATTTTCTAAAAATATAAAAAGTTTTCTAACAGATGATACCTACCTTTTGACTCTCCTCTCTATAGTTTTGGAGTTATGAGTAATTAAATGTGTGCATGTCACTCAGAAAACAACAGTTTTAAAAATGCCTTCCAGTTATCAGTGACTGAACAAAAGACTCCCTTTGTTCCAAGTGCTGTAACTTTGGATTACTTTATGCTATCATCATAAAATAACGATCCAGGTGCAGGCCACACATAGGGGAACATCACAAAAAAAGAATTATTTTGCTACCTTATTTCCTTCCTGAGTTATTGCATGTCAAATAAGAAAGATATGTAAAATTATTAAAAAAATTA
>JAZAVI010000013.1:345000-355000 GCA_036326025.1 Chrosomus eos | reverse complement strand
CAGGTAGCTGGCTTTACGTTCAAACTTAAGTTCCTGCTTTCCTATGTTTAGTTAAATGCTAACGACAATGCTAACCCAACCCTTATTTTGTCATAATATAGACCAGATGTTGACAGTTCCTTGTAGAAGGAGAAGAAAAGGGGGGTGTTCCCGTTTATGGATAAAACGCCCATTATGTTCCGCAGACCGATGATATTCGTACCTAATACAAATAAAACATCTCCAGTTAACTAGCAGAGCATTCATTTAGTCCGCTCTTAAATAAGAGATCTAGCACAAAAATGTTTTGTTTTTGAACTCAAGCCGAGCGCTCGTGTCCGCTGCTATCAGTCATGGATACAGAGCTCTCTTGTGGCGACGCGCGCGCATTCACTCGCAGCACGCGCTCTTCAATCTATCACAGTTGCAGACAATATTCATTCCGGTGAAATCACAAAATAAAATGCACACAAACGTGTGTCCTGTATACGTGTGTGTTTGATATAGACTGTAACCACTGATGAACATATTCGGTTTTGATGAGAGAAAAAAAAACTAGGCCTATGCCGAGGGCGGATTCGAACACGCAACCTCTGACATACTTGGCAAACGATCTGACCACTAGCAGTTATTTAAAAAGTTTACACGGCCTACGCGAATGTTAGGGATATTGTGAGGTAATATTTACTATGTCAAAAACTAGGCAAAATATAGTCTGAAAATGCATTTGAGCTCTATGATCAGAAAAGGAATTATAGCACTAGCTAAACAACTTACTCCGAACTTGTATCCTCGGCAGGGGTCAATTCATTCTTCAAATGCAGCCATTCGTCGCCCGAGTTTAAAATTCCTCTGAGGAAAATGTGAATTCGTCCCCACTGTCCATAATCCAAATGTAAAAGGAGTAGCGTGCTTCCATCCCTAAAACGCGATGAACTATCAGTGAATCTCTGATGAAGAAACTTCGTGATGTTATGGCATTGATCGAGGGGCGTGCTGCGTGTAGATCGCCTATTTACCATGTGAAAAGCGCTGGGGGTGTGGCGGCCTCACCTTACAGATAATGAATGGAGAGCGAAAAAAACTGTAACTCTTGGTTTCAAACGGATTACATAAACTGGAAATATTTTTTTTTTTTAAATAAATTACTTCATTTAAAAGAAGAGAATTTCAGCTTCATAAAGAGAAATCCCTCCTATCTCTGTGACAAGTATTGACAGAGTTACAGTTATTTTTTCGGACGCGTTTCAGAATGGACCTCACTGACAGAGAGAAGGCAAAACGCGCATCATGTTTATTTTTTTTTATTTGACGAAAAGCACTTACACTTTGTTTTTATTGTGAGTACCCACAAAAAATACACACTTAACAGGATCTAATGATGTACAACACTTATATTTAAGATCAAAATCAACAGAGTAATTTGAGTCTCTTTTGCACTGATAAGGAAAAAAGTGAGCTGGTATCGCCGACGAGACCGCCGACCCCAGAGGGTTTTAACCCTTAAAGGGGCAAGCATAAATACATTTGATGGAAAAATGATTCATTGCTATTTTTGTATGTATCTAGTCTAAAATGACACAGTTCATGCATTTTTTTCCAAAATATGACCTTTATTTTATAAGTTAGACTCTGTATCTCCCAGTGGTGTAGACTACGTGATACGCAGGTATACGCCGTATACCCACTAGAAAATGTCAAGGATTTCCGTATACCCACTAGGAAATGTCAAAGATCTCCGTATACCCACTTTAAAACGCGTGAGGATTCGTAACAACATCATTTTGTGAAAGAATTTTCATTCATAAATTCACCCCGCCGTGACGTCTGTGTTTGCGCAGCGACACGGGTCGAATCGCGGAAGCCAGCAACAAATGTAACAAATAACCTAGGCTACTGTAAAGCGGAACGTCATGCAATTTAGCCATTTTTTAATGAATAAATCAAAAGTAGGCTAATGATAGAATCAAATCTCGATATTTACTAAGTGTCTATGAATATTAAAGCTCAAAAAGACTGCTATTGAAATAAACTCTGAATGTTCTGCGTGTTTCTGTGAATGAGAGCTCAATGTGTGCTCTAGCCTACTACACACTGAACACTACACACTGAACACTACACACTGAACACTACACACTGATGCGCGCGTGACACTCGTGGTGTTTTCAGCGTCTATGAGGAGAACATGCACACATTTGAACTTCATTGCAGAGCTTTTATGAGAGTCACTTCACAAGAATTTTACCATTTCATTTGATAAAACTACCGTCGTTCATTCGTATCATATACACACTCACAAACTTTAAAGTCTTCATGACAACCTTTCAAAATCAAGTTTTGTATAACTTAAAATATAAAATATAACAGAAATATTTTACTATTGCACAGTAGAGTATACTTCAAGTAGGCCTAATAATAATAATAATAATAGTTTATTAAAACACAGAAGCTCAAATGTCTTTAATTTACAACCCACCAAAATAAAAGTTTGTAGATAAATTAAGTAACTAGAGGGAATTATGAAAGAAATTGCATAGTAAGATGTACTTTTTAAAATATTAATAATCAAATCTATTAAAACACAATTTTAAAGGAATATCACACAAGTTTTTAAAAAGTACATTTTTATTTGTGCTTACAATGTTTAAGTATTGTAATTGTCAGCTGATAAAACCTGTGGTTCAGGGACCATTTTCATATAACATCTAATGCTAAATGTTCCCAAAAAGAAAATTTCTTTTTTGGGGCTGCTGGTATATCACAGTATACTCACTACAAAAAACTAGACTACACCACTGGTATCTCCCGAGATACATTGCCCATTTAGGGTAACATTTTGCAATGTATTCTTTTTTTAATATAGTTCATATGACAACTTTTAAAACATTTAATGAACAATTAATTAGCTACATTTTTTCATGTTATCCATACAACATTAGAAAAATTGAAAAAAAAAAAAACTGAACTTTTTCTCCCAAGCTGCATTGCCTATGTAGGATATACATTTAACATTTCATAACTTTTTAAACAGTTCATGTGCCGATTTTTAAAACATCTTTTTCCTGTTTTGTTTTTTTAATTCTACCATCTTCCCTGTGGTGCGCCACACCAGATATATTCAATGGGCAATGGAAGCTGAGAGAAAACAGTTGCGAGCATTTTGTCCAGTGACCAGGCAAAGCCTCACTTTCCACTTCTGACACATGATGGATGTTTGCCCATCCTGACACATCCAAAACTTTTTCTTATTCAATATCTGTAGAGAACAGGCCTCAAAACATAAGAATATCTGTGGTGATCAACAGATCAAATATCAACAAGAACATGTAAAAATATCCTTAACCCTCCTGTTACCCTCAAATTTGCTAACATTTTTTACCCACTGGTAATTTAAACCTCCACAATATGATTTTTTTTTTTTTTTTTTTTTTTTACAAAGGTTTGTCTCAGGTAATTTATGTCTTTGTTGACTACTTAAAGGTATAGCGGAGGATCTTTCCGAATTTTAGAGAAGACCCGCCCTCTCCAATTTTTTGTCAAATGCCCTTCCGTGTTTTATTTACTTACTATACTGATCGATTGAGTGACCAAGGACTCAAGACATGATATGCAATGGAGAAGTAGCTTGTTGCATTTGTGTAATAAATACTATGGTGAACACATTGGAATTATCGAAAATGAACACACAAGGTTTTGGAATATTTCAGCGTGATACCATTTACCATTTGGTCATAAGGCTACTTTAGACAAATTGAGATGTTTACCATGTCTACGCGGTGCATGACTTGTGCAAGGGCTAGCATCGCTAATCATAGCTTACATTAACTTTTACTAGCAGTGATTTTAAATGGATTTCTCCAAACTTTACCTGTCTAGTAGAATCTTCGCGACTGCGGCATCAGTGGGAAGCCCAACCTGTGCTTTTAGCGTGTGAAATATTCACCCAAATCACTCTGGTCTTGTTTCTATATTCTGCGGCCTTTCTCTTCTTATCATACACTTCGTATACATTTTTTCTCTTTCGACCCTCAGCCATTTTCAAAGGAATAGCTGAAACCGTAACTCATCACACATAATACACCTGAAAGTACGCATGCGCAGAAGGGACGAGCACGTACGACGGCCTTACGTAAACATATCACCAGAATGATTGACACTTAGGTGGACCAATAGTATAGGCTACCCACCCGGAAAAAGAAAATCCTCCGCTATACCTTTAAGTAACCTTTTAAGTTGACATCCACCCACCACCCCCCTCCCCACCCCTTATAATTGCAGAATGCCCATTGCACGACTATGGACAAATTTCACCATATCACCATAAAATCTTACTGATTGACCTAAAATTGGAAAAGTATAAATTTATTTGGTTTTATTTGTTTTATAATACTTCTAAGTATAGATTTTTGTAATCTATAACATTTGGAAAGAAAAACTATTTATTTTTATCAAGGATAGTAACACGAGTTATGTTTGGGGTCAATCTCACAAAAATTATGTTTTCCCCTCCCCCATGACACTGGAAACATCAAAGTTCTCGCAAAAATGATGTTTTCCACTCCCCATGGCACAGGAAAGAATTATTAGTTCTCATGAGAATTATTTCACATGTCATGTGAACTACTAGTGGTTCTCGCAATACTACAGATATGGTTATGTTAGGTTAGAGCCCTAAAACAGAGGGAAGTTCTTTGAATATTGAATATGTAAAATTATAATGAACATTATAAATTAAAATTATAACATGTAATAGTGACCTCAATAAAACAACCAAAACAAATGTGTGTGAAATTTTAATATTTTTTGTGAAGTTTTATTATACAGCTAAAAGAGCCTGGGGTAAAAAAAATTTTTTTAAGATGTTAAACATTGAATGGGGTCAAATTGACCCCAAAGATAATAGGAGGGTTAAACTATTTTCTAAAACAAAATCCCTCTAAAATATCATAATCGTGACAAATATAAAAACACTTATCTCATGGCCAGTGTCTTTGTCCACGTATGCTGCCATTTTGGATTTTGATAATGTTTGGAATGTTAGCATAAAGTCACATGACCTGATTACATGACCCATCACCCCATCAGTGTTTCTCATTAACTGCAACCACATAATGCCCCTCCCCCCATAGCCCCTCCACCTTCAGCCTGTTAAATGACTGTATCCCCCAAGATACAGAAACTCTTTAAGGGTTAAAGCTGAGAGTCGGCCCCCAGGCTGTTGATTTCATTGAACGTCGGGGCCTTGGTCTCTGGGACTTTGAAGTAGGTGAAGACGAAGAAGCCAAGTAAAAATATGGTGAAGATGATAAACACGTACGGCCCACAGAACTCCTGTTAAAGTAGAAGACAGAGAGAGAAAGTTAGCCAAACCAGCCAAAATAAATGTGCCAATATCCTTCTTTTAATTCCCACAGGCCTCTGACCTCGACATACTGAAAGCACATGCCCACGATAAAGTTTGCGGTCCAGTTGCAGAATCCAGCGACAGCAAAAGCAGAGGGTCTTGGGCCTTGACTAAACAGTTCAGCCACAATGAACCATGGGATGGGGCCGGGTCCAATCTCAAAGAAGGCCACAAACCCAAAGATAGCCATGATGCTTATGTACGACATCCAGGGAACCCTTTCCTGTTAGAGAGAGATGGGCAACAAAGCCGCCAGATCAAATATATTGTAACCCTTTGGAGCACAACGATGACTCTATAAATGATTAATAACTCTGAACTGACACTTGGCCATTTATGTAAATATATAATGATGTGCATACCACCAAGACAAGAGCGATGGTCATCAATACAGCAGATCCAGCCATTCCCAGCAGTCCCAAGAGGTGCAGGGACCTGCGGCCCGCTCGCTCGACCACAAACAGCTGCATGAGGATAACAAATCATTTTAATATTATGCTCATTTTATCTGGTATACACAATATACAGCTGATTAATGTTTGGTCATTTTAAGATTAACAGCATCAGCAAATAACAATTAAAAGAAGAGTTAGCACTCTCTTGAGTTTCAAGTGAATTTTAAAAGGACATAAATTAGTGTAATAAGTAAAATAAATTATTTCATATAACAATATCATCAGAAGGTATTTTATAGTATAGTATACTTAAATATAAATGTAATAAAAATCAAAAATAATCAAATTTTAAGGAAATGAGCAAACTATGTCAAATAAATAATAATAATAATACTCATATATAATTCTTAATTATTATATATTTTTTTATAAATATAGTACTGGTGTACATACATACATACATACATACATACATACATACATACATACATACTAGGGGTGTGCAAAGCAACCGGTATTTGTATCTGTATTTGTATTTGTTGAGGGGGGAAAAGTACAGTAGGTAGCCAACCAGAATGCCTATTGCCGCCGCGGCGTCTGCCGCGGTGAATTCACCGCGGCAAAAAAAACCCAGTCGCATTTCTAAGTCATTCGCGAAATGACCGCCAGGTGGCGCAAAGGGACATTTAGCGAAAGCAAAACGTATGTAAAAGTAGCTACATTTTAAATAGAATATAGCAAACTTTTAGAGCAGAACATTTTATGAATCAAAATTTAAAAGAGGCCTATCTCGCAGTCAGTGAAAATAAATTAGGTGCAATCAATGATGCTAAACTATTGAGGAATGAGAAGATTGAAGAGTGCATCAGTCGTTTGTGGGCACACTGACGCTTAAACAGCCGAACTTGTGGTCGAGTGGTAGAGCTGAAGGTTTCAACAGTACAAAGACACGGGTTCGAAACCCGAATAAATATGTTTTTTATATAATTACCATGCATTTCCATTTTACACTAAGGAACAAATCTCATCCAACAGATTGACTAAATTTACGTCTTCAAAAACAGTTCTGTTAAAAAATAAACAAAAAAACAAACAAACAAAAAACTTCACGGACAGGACAGCAGACAGCAGGACTGGAATTCTTTCAGAAATAATTTTAAAAAACATGGTTAAGCAAGGTGCGATTTGCCGGTGGGTGATTTCCCCCCTCCACAGTAGGCTATAGCGAATAGGTCTACCCTAAATAGACCTTATCAAATATAGTATATATATTTTTAAATATAGCCTAAAACACGCACGTTTAAACAACAAACAATAAAATCTGAACCAGCGCTTCTGCTCCTGTATTGAGAGATAACATGCAGCGCATTTCAGTTACGATCCTGGTTCCAGTGGCATTAATACATTCACGGCTTTTTAAAATGTCACAAAGCGTTTTGATGTGGTTTTGAACGAAATATTGAAGTTTATAATTAAGTATTTTGACACACCACGCCTAGTGCGTATTCTAAAATGGGGTTTTCTTCTGCCACTGAATTAAGTTCGACAAACGCAGCAGCGCGTTCACTTGAATTTATTTTTCTGCTAAAATAACAGGCTATAGCCTACTTCGTTATTTTTGGTCATACAGATAGGATATCATATTTTAAAACTGTAAAAGGTCTGTTTTATTCATGTAAAGTAGGCTACACTCACAGTAGGCTAACAACAAAACGTTCTCACTCATTTGAGCAAACACACACTGGTGAAATAAATGTTTGGGCTTTTCTCAGTGAGCTTCGACATGGCCGAGTGGTAGAGCTGACGGTTCATCAATCGGAAGACCTGCGTTCAAATCCCGAACAAACATGGACTTATGTAAAAAATCTATATATTTTTAGGCTATTAATGTAGATTTGTTTAGTTCTAAAACTCTGTTACACCACATATTTTTTTGCTTATATTTATAAAATAATATTACCATGCATTTCCATTTTACACTAAGGAACAAATAGGCTATCCAACAGAACGACTTTAGATCTGTAGCTAATAATACCAATTGTTCAAAAGCAGTTTTGTATAAAAAAAAGATATATAGGCCTATATATATCTATATTTGTTTTATTCCCTATAACCTACATAGAGTTTTTAAAAACATGGTTTTAAGTAAAGTTTTCGACAAACGAGGCAGCGCGTTCATTTGATTTATTTTTCTCATAACAGCTAAAATAACTTAATAGGCTATAGGCCTACGTGATTTTTTTTGGTCATACAGATAAGAGTACAGTAGCCTACATCGTTCAAAACTGTAAACTTTTTTTAGGCTAATGACAAAAGTTTATACCTATGTCGTCTCTCTCGGTCTCCGGGAACTGCGCGTCACAAAAATTAACCGAAAGCCACTTGCCTCAGCTCAGTCAAGATAGGAAATCGGCTATGTCTAAAGCCTTTAAATGTCTAAATATTTAGGTTAATAAATGTTATCTGATTATGTAATCCATATGAAAACGAGAGGTACAGAGAATCTGCTCAAATATGTTAATGATGTGATTGTGAGCGCCTCGCAATGAGAAAATGACAAGGTGAAAATCTCGTTTAATTAAATGTAGAGACTAAATCGCCCTGAATTAAAATGTAAAAACAGATCAAATCATTTATTCGTCGAAGTGTTGCTATATTGTTTCATTTAAAGTTCATAATTATTATCTAAATGTTATTTAGTTTATCAGCAGTAGGCTACCACGAAGCACCGATATTTATTTGAATAATAATAATTTAAAAAATAACTAATTCACATTTTGCATGCCTGGACCCAAAGATCCCTGTAGAATTTAATATTGAGTTGAGCATTTTGTTCATGACAACAAAATGAACATGCGTTTGAAGATTAGGCTATATTTAGTTTTGCTTGGAAAAAGCTGGCCCAAACCAGTTTTATTTCTTAAATTATTTAAATAATGAAATATTTAGTAATAAACTTTTATGACAGAAATACCACATGTAGCTTAAATCATTTAATTCTTTCATTATCAACACTTTAATAGCCTAATGCTAGAAGAGCGATTTAAGTGTGAATTGCGACTTCCCTTTATTTTAAGTCAGACTCAGACTCAGAGAGCCTGTGGGGGGTTTGGAGGGACAGACAATAGGTGTTAATGTTCCTCATTCATATGGAGAGTGTCGGATAGCCAGCCCGATGGCAAAGGCAAAATTATTTTAAGGATAGGCTACATCTCTCGATGTGTCCCCATATTTGATTAAATTATAAATATTGTTGTTTATTTATTGTAGCCTATTTAAAGTGTTTTCACACACAAATTTAGATTGAAGTGTTCAATCCAGTTGTTTCAACTGGTTCTGTAGAGTTTAAGAATGTTTGAGCAAGGGAGACTAAATAAACTTGCTGAGATCCAGCGCCAGAGAGGCAAAACTCATGTCTTTAATTTATGTTGCTTTGGACTATTTTCGATTTGTACCGTTTCGTTTAATTTAGCTGCAATTTCTTTGGCAAAACAAATTTAAAATGTAGCAAGAATAAGATTGTGTGTTTCTTTTTTGCATGAAATAAAGTCTAAATGCAAGTTAGGTTGCCACCGGTCCCGGTTTTACCGGGATTGTCCTTCTTTTTAATAACCTGTCCCGGGAAATTTAAGCACTCTCCCGGGACAATGAATATCCCTGTTTTCGAAAGGCTACGTGAATATGTAAGTTCAAACCATAGACTGTAGGTTCAAACTGTGTAGCGCGCGGCCGCTTGCACGGCAGAGAGAGGGAGAGACAGAACACCGGCTAGATCCGCCCTAACTACAGATGGTAGTCGCCGCTCAAAGTGTGGGGCGCGCCCCTTTATGGGTGGGAAATAGCCTAGAGAAGTGACAGGTTGGGCGCGCCAACGGGAGGAACTTTTCCTTTTTATGCCTTTATATCTTTATTCGTTCATGGCGAGTCTACATCGCATCTTCATCTTTGCAGCGACGCAGAAAACACCAGTTTATTAATAAACAATTAAATGTCTCCTTGCTATTTTTGTCTCCGGCTCGTGCGCTTGAGTGCAGCTTTATAAAACTCACTCATTACCCTGTATAGCCTATTTAAGTTATTAAATCAATATAAAGGGGTGATTTGTCCACTGATGGCTTAAATAAACAACTAGGCTACTAGTTGACTAGAAAAAAACTAGTCGGAGACAGCCTGAGCGCGCGACCCTGAGCGGAATGAGCGAGCTGAGGAATATCCAGAAATG
>JAZAVI010000013.1:337500-340000 GCA_036326025.1 Chrosomus eos | reverse complement strand
TACTATCAATATTTTCGCATTTGGGCATTAGCGTATAGCCTATCGACCTATGTTTCCAAACTTCTGGCGGTGGTTTCGTCTCGATCGGACAAGCGGTTTCGAAGATATCGGCAAATGTTTTTTAAGCGCTAAATCACAACGCTACACAAACCGTAAACAAAACCTAAGCATATTTGGTATCTGTGGACTCGGCAAGGATTCAGGATCCCAACGAGATGACTCCCGTGAAAATACGTCGAACACAACCAGAGTTATCAGCATTTGAAAAATCAATTTTGCCACTAGGTGGCGCTGTTTCGAAACTTCTCAGGATCCTTCAGGGTATCGTACTGATGACCCATACCGAGTTTCGTAACAATTCGTTCATGCGTTCATAAAATACAGCATTTTAGCACATAATTCAAAATGGCCGACAGCCAAAATGGCCGATCTGGGAAAATTGGATATCTGTCGACTCGGCATGACGCCCTGAATCTAACAAGACCAACTTTATTATTTTTGGACAAACTGTTCAGTAGTTATGAGCAAAAATAGCAATTTTTCGTATCTCTGGACCAGTAGGTGGCGCTGCGCCGAAACGCAGCATGTAGCCTCAGGTCATGCTTGTAATGACATGTACCAAGTTTGGTTTGAATACGATAAAGCGTTGCGGAGATACAGCCTTATGTCTGTTTTCGCAAGCGCTACTTAAAATTAATTTGCGTGGTATTCGAGAACAACTTGCAGCGTTTTTATGAATTCCATAACTTTTTGTCAGCACGGTCTGGAGATGATCTGGTTCAATTTTGGTGAGAATCGGAACAACGGCCTAGGAGGAGTTCGAAAAAGTAGCTTTTTCGGATAATTACAAATGGCGGACAAATCGTCGTGACGGAAAATGACGTCATAGGGTGCAATCGAATCGGCATGAGCCAAGGAATAAGAGGACAAAGGATTTGTGATTCTAGCCATTATGGTTCAAAAGTTATAAGCATAAACATGAGTAAATCTTTGGACAGTTGGTGGCGCTAGAGGGATTGAGTTGGAGACTCCAAATTTGCTCTGGTGACTTTTCAGACTGTCCTCTATCAGTGTACCAAATTTCATAACTTTCCCGCAAACGGTTCTATGGGCTGCCATAGACGCCCAGTCGGAAGAAGAAACGGAAGAATAAATATAGCTGCAAGCAGCAATAACCGGGGCCAAGCGCAAAGAAGACGACAAGACATGTCAACATGTGTCAGACCAACTGCAGCAAGGAGCAATTTAAGACATTTAAAGATTAATTTAGGCAAAATGGCTTAAAAATCACACTAATTAACAAAAAATGTGATTTAATGGATTATCACTTTTGACCAATAGGTGGCGTAGTTACAAAAACGATGTGATGTGGTCAGAGTCTGGTGACAATGACAAACCTTAAGACCAGTGGCATTAAAATACGCAGATTTATTCAAAAGTTTTTAGAAATTATGTTATAACTTTTGACCAAAAGGTGGCGCTGTCTCGAAATGTTTTGAGTACCTTCAGGGCATGGTGCTGATGGCACATGCTGAGTTTTGTAATGTTACACCAATGCATTCGTTAAGAATAGCATGTTACGTTCTATTATAGCGCCACCAAGAGGCTCAATCCCACCATTTTTTTTATGTGACCTCAAAGTGAGCCCATACATGTGTGTGTAAAATTTGGTGAAAATATCTCATTTAGTTTTGGAGTTATATACATTTATGTGAATAAACACATAAAAAATGACTGACACGTGACTTTGATTGGATTTTACTACCCCTTACTATCAATATTTTCGCATTTGGGCATTAGCGTATAGCCTATCGACCTATGTTTCCAAACTTCTGGCGGTGGTTTCGTCTCGATCGGACAAGCGGTTTCGAAGATATCGGCAAATGTTTTTTAAGCGCTAAATCACAACGCTACACAAACCGTAAACAAAACCTAAGCATATTTGGTATCTGTGGACTCGGCAAGGATTCAGGATCCCAACGAGATGACTCCCGTGAAAATACGTCGAACACAACCAGAGTTATCAGCATTTGAAAAATCAATTTTGCCACTAGGTGGCGCTGTTTCGAAACTTCTCAGGATCCTTCAGGGTATCGTACTGATGACCCATACCGAGTTTCGTAACAATTCGTTCATGCGTTCATAAAATACAGCATTTTAGCACATAATTCAAAATGGCCGACAGCCAAAATGGCCGATCTGGGAAAATTGGATATCTGTCGACTCGGCATGACGCCCTGAATCTAACAAGACCAACTTTATTATTTTTGGACAAACTGTTCAGTAGTTATGAGCAAAAATAGCAATTTTTCGTATCTCTGGACCAGTAGGTGGCGCTGCGCCGAAACGCAGCATGTAGCCTCAGGTCATGCTTGTAATGACATGTACCAAGTTTGGTTTGAATACGATAAAGCGTTGCGGAGATACAGCCTTATGTCTGTTTTCGCAAGCGCTACTTAAAATTAATTTGCGTGGTATTCGAGAACAACTTGCAGCGTTT